>JANIJG010021743.1:0-31737 GCA_024611175.1 Megaceryle torquata
GGGGGGGGGGGGGGGGGGGGGGGCAGGAGGGAGTGAACCCAAACGATAAAAAACCCCAGAGACATTTCAGCCAGCATAGCAAAACTCGTGCAAAATTTACAGCCGCTGTGTGGGAACAAACCAGAGACAAGCATTTGTGATAAGTAAAACAGAGCAATATTAAATTAAGACAAAGCCTTTCCATGTGCTATTGACCATCTGTACTTTTAACCACACATTAAAGTACAAATCACAATAGCTCTTCATTATGAATTCAAATAAATTTCATCACTGACCTCTATAATTGTCAATTTTATTTTATTTTTAAGTAAAGAAATATCTGCCATATCCATAAAGGGCTAATCTTTCTCAAGAAATACTGACCAGAATTCAAAGTGAAATAATAGAGATACTGAACATGTTAAAAAATTCTTGTGCACTTTAGATAACATCAGAATACTGAGATACTCCCTCAGCCCTAATGAGGCAGCAATTTCACATAATTAACCAATGCAGTTCATAACGAAGATTTACTACATTCCTTTAAATTTTAATGCAAGTCCACTTAATTTAGTCAGCAGTCACAGAAAAAAAAAAAAAAAAAGTCAAAATAAGAAATCACACCAGATTAAGGTCCAAAGTAAGAGAGCCCATAAGTCTAAGGGGAAATAGGATTTTAGTTTGGATTTTTGTTGTTGTTTGGGCTTTTTGTTTCCACTTTATTAAAAAAAAAGAAACAAACAAACAAAACAAAGACAACCAAAATACCAAACAAACAAAAAACCAAAACATTCTAAACCAAAAAAGTCCAGTAAAAATTCAGTGTTCTCTATTACTTCCCAGAGCAATAATGTATGTGGCAGAAACATGCCAACAAGGGGGTAGAAATCAATCATGTTAATTTACTTATTTATATTACTGTATTACAGTAAAAAAAAACCAACAAAAAAAACCCCTAAAGGTTTCCAGCAAGACTGGCTTCCTTTCCCACAGCAGGTGACCAGATTATTCAGTTTAATGAACCTATGCAACTACTTTTATTCTTCTCAATTTTTAAAGAATGTATCCTAGTTCTCCTCCTTATCACTTAAATAGAAATCTATACATATAAAAAAATAATCAATCAATCTGCATTTTCTCAAAGGGAAAATAATTTCATTAGAAGACTCTCAAATTGCTCTACTTAATATCTTCTCACAGATTTTTCAAAACATGCTAATTAAAAAGCTTTCTTGAATTTAGAGCAAACGCCATCCTCATGACATGCAGTGGTGGCACACAAGTTAGCTGAGCTATTTACACCTACTCCACGGACAAGGATGGTTCTGCCCCTTTTACCTGCTCATGTCCCCAGGTTTTCATTCCCTGCTTTAACATCAGCTCTGGCACTTGTCTAGTGCTTAAGGAAGCCTCTTCAGCTCATTATACCAGCAAAAATGCCCCCAGCCCAATCCAACACAAAAATGCCAATCGGCCAACCAAACAATCCCTCGACCAACAAAATAAAAAACCCACACGAGTGGATTTCTAACAGGTCTCAGGCAAGTTTCACAGCAACCTAAGTCAAACTAACTCCTGGCTGGCATAGTATCTTACCTCCCTCTGGCTGCATATTCCTACTCTTGCCCTTCTGCCAGTTTCAACATTCATCAGAACCTGTACAAAACCATTCCAGAGAGCTTTATCAGCGGGCTCCCATCCACTGAAGAGAACAAGAAAAATAGCTCTCTGCTCAGCCAACACACTGGAACAGGTTGGTGCAGGTTCTAGTGAGCACAAAGTCTCCAAGAGAAGCCTCAGCAGCCACTGAGTATGATCAGCCCAGGCTGCCACCAAACCACAGCTTCGGTGACTTCACTCACCAACAGGTCAAACAAGCAGCAGGGCTGACACACAAAGAGAGCAGAAGTAAATATCCACGAAAGCGATGACACCTCTAGCAGCAGCGAGCTGTTAGATGAGTTTAGATGGCTTCATCCTACAGTATCTGGTTTAGCACAACCATGACTAGTTTCAAGGGAAAAAGCTAGTTCTTCATTCCACATTCTCCTGTGTTCTGGTTCTCCAATAAAACAGTGTTAATTACATGTCTGAGTGTTTAGTAAGTCAGGAGCATTTGTGAACTTTCACCTTTCAACTACCACTCTGCATACATGCCTTGTACGTGCAGGACAAAGGTGAGCAACCGCCCTTACACAGTTTCATGTGTAAGTTGAATGTACCAGAAATTTAAGTTGCTCACACAATTACTTGAATTAAGGTGAAAACCTTAAACTGACAGTCTACTATGATACAACATTTCTTAAACCCTGCAAAAAAATATCCAACAGGCTTATTTAACACCTATTTACATTGCCATTTTGGCTGTGTAACTGCACATTACACACCAAAAAAACCCCAACCCCACACTTTCATTAGGTTTGTAAATGAAGGTAAAAGAGAATCGTCAAGGGAAGGACAGCAAACTCATTCCCCTCTGGTGATACTCTTCACAACTGCCTTAAGAATGCTCTGCTGGGAGTCTTTGTGCCATTTTCCACTGTAGAGTCTTGCAAAGGGATGGAAAGAAGGCGGGACAGCTAAAGCAGAATACTATGCATTCACAATATACTTTACACTAGTAAGGTGAACAGTGCTGGGTCCATTTCAAAGGGCTGTTACCGGCACAAATAATAATAAAAATCAAAAAAAGGACACAGGCCTTTATTACTGATTAGTCGCTTTGTACCAAAGACAAACTGGGAACATGCTTTGTTCCACAAGAAGGTGGCAAAGATGAGATTATATATAAACTCTAGAACAAATTTCAGCTAATAGTTTTCCAGAATACCTTTAAAAGCCAGGTATCATAACTAGCAACATCTAGCTATTGAGGAAACCGTACAGGAACCAACACTTTTTTTTTTTGTACCCTACACCAGACAAGGTGAAACTCTGCACACATGCCAAGCCATAATGATTCCAGGAAGTTCCTATAATCCTGCACCTGCCCAGATATTCAGTGACATAGACAGGGGTCACTGGAAGTCTCAGGGCCTGCCTATTGCAAGTTTTCCTCTGTGATCCCTCAGATGACAAGTGTTTTTGTCATCTATGAGAGGACACTCAATTTAGTGTTGTTCAAATGGATGCAAAACCTCAAAGATTGTAGAAATTACTATATCGTTAAGGTTGTATCATAATTATTAAAAATTAGAATATTTGGAATTCAACTTCAAATATACAGTATGACTGAGATGTTCCCATGAAACAGACCTTTGGAAAATTATTCATTCTGGAGGGGATTTTATATCGACAGAGAAAGAAATGCTGCAGTCACGCCACAGTGACCACAGAAAGGTGATATATGCATTGCACCTCAATTAACAGTGATGTCTAAATCGAATACTTTCAATTGCTGCTGGGATCCACTGGATTTCACCTTGTCAAATAAAAGCTTGTTGTGACCTCCAAGTCCCTCTTATGAAGATGCTCCCAACGTCCTGTCTCCATGCCTTCTCATACACACTGATTCTTGCCTCCTGTTTGCCAGGGCCTGCTGTCCCTACCTACACAGAAACGGCTACAACCATTTGACAAATTTGGCATCTAGATGATCCTTCACCTTGGTACGTTCAAGAAAAATCAGGATTTTATTTCCTGATACAGCATCTTAACCACCTGGACCCGTCTCTGGTGGACAGCACATGTCCATGTTAGCACCAGCTCGGCGCAGGAGCAAGCTCTGAAGCTGAGCCTCAGCGAGCAGAGCCCGCAGGGAACACACCTGCGGCTCACGCCGGCCCGTGGCTCAGATGCACCTGAGCTGAACTGAGCCGAGCTGACCTCGGGCGAAGCCAGCACACGTTGGGGCGGTACTGCCGACGCCGCCCGGCCCCTGACAGGAATTCAGATGCGGGGACCGGGCCAGGGCTGGCCCAAAGCAAGCGACGCCACGGCCCCGCCGCGCCCCCATCCCTCACCTGCCGCCGAGCTCAGGGCGACCCTCCGATGTCTCCTGCCCAGCTCCCGCAGCTCCTCCTCGTCCTCCTCCAGCCTCCAGGCTTCGGCCATCAGCGGCGTGGGAGCGGCTGACAGCATTCAAGAAGCGGGGGCTGCCATGTCCGCCTGCGGCCGGCACCCTCCCCTCAGCGCGGCTCCCGTGATACCTGGGCCTGCTCCGCACCTGCGCCCTGTCCGCCCCGCTTCTGCCGGCAGGCTTCCCCTCAGCCCGCACCTGCGACTAAGGGAGCGGGGGCGAGGCAGGAGGCAGCCGGCGGGAGGGAGGGAGGAGAGGCGGTGGCGGCCTTTCCTGCCCATCCGCAGCTCTCCGGCGTCAGCAGGAAACCCGCCGGCCGCCTGGCACCGCCACAAAAGGGGGCGGAGGAGGCGGTGGCGGGGGGAGGTACCTGGCGGCCGTCGCCGGGCAGCGCTCCGCCGCGGCGGGCACGCCGGAACCGGGCCGGAGGCCGAGGGCCAGGCTGGGCTCCGCAGGGAGGATTACCGCCGAGGTCTTCCTGCCCTCACGCCGAGGGTAAGGTGGCGGAAGGGCAGCTACTGCGGGCGGGCCGGGAGCCCAAGGTAGAGTCGGGGTAGAGCAGCATGCCCGGCCCTGCCGAGCTGGGCCCTGGGTGGCCCGTAGGCTTACGGCTGAGGGAAGGCAGGCGTTCAAACGGCGGCCGGCGCTGTTTCGCGGCCAGGAGGATGTATTTCTTGGCATGGGGTTTGTTAGGGTGGTTTACACTACTTAAGGACAAGTAATCTTACGGAGGCACTTGATACTGGTGAGGTACACACTTCCAGTGCAGAAGCGATATGAAAAATCTGGCCATGTTTCAAGTTGCACACTTAGAAGTCAGGTGTACTTTTAGTTTTTTTATTTCCCCCTGCCCCGGGCCTCAGTTGCCCGTATCTAAAATTGAAATGACATTGCTTCTTCACGTCATATGGTTACTGTAAAACCAATTCATACAAGTTTTTACAGATAACTCCCTATTAGGCACCACAAGAAAGAAGCATATAAGGAAGTTAAATTCAGCTTCAGAGCACGTGAATAAGGGATGGTAAATAAATAAAGTATGTGACCATAAATTAGACCAGGAAGATTCAACAAAACATTGAGTAATCCTAATGTTGAGCAATATCTGTGCTGACTCACTAAGCACCAGCTACTCTACACTGAATAAAACAGATTGTGCAGGTTGAAAAACTGTACATGATCAGAAAACTGAAAAATGTCATAATGCATGAATACGAATGATTGCCTATGCATTTCTTAGTGTTTCAGTGCTTGGCCTTATAACCACCGTTCCTTAATAGAGGCGCTCCCCCCCCACTGGAACACTGAGTGTTCAAGCAGTGTAATAGCTATACTTTAGAAGGATAGAAGGCTTTATACTATGAGAAAACATATGGCCAGTCATAAAACTGGAGTTACAGCAAGACTCTATCACAGGCAAATCAAACCTTCCACTACAGGTATGTGTTCTCAAAAGCCTCATGCTTCAAATGACCTCTGCGTGGGTTGATTACATGATAGTCAAAGGATCTGACCTCCCAAATGTCAATGCAAGACCAGCGTGCCTTGTACAGGATGACCAATTGGTTACAAAGTTCTTCAGTGCAGCACTGCTGCTCACCTGCAGTGAGAAACACAAGGAGTTCCAGTGCAGAAAGCGTGAGGAAGAACAGCAGAAGGGAAGTCACTGGCATGTGCGTGTGTGAGAGACAAAAGAGACTCTCCCGTGTAAAACAAAGAGTAGTCATTGTTTGTATTCAGGTTCTTCATTGTGGAGCCAAAAGGCAGCACCTGTATTCAGCTGCTAAACTCCAGTTACCACAAAAAGTGACAAGGACCATCCATTTTCCACTTTCTGAATATCTCCCATGTGTTTCACTGATGCTGAGGGAGGAAGGAAAGGAAGCTTGCTACCATGTAAAATTACCAAGGAAGGAATAAACAAATATATCATAGAACATAACACAAATTCAATGAGCCCAGAAAATGGAATTAAACCTTCTTTTTTTGCTGCTGATGAAATTAACACTGAGGTGTCCAAGTATATAAAAAAAAGCAAATTCCATTTGGAGATACCTTAGGCCTAAAAAAACCCACGCTAAACAGAGTAGATCCAGCTATGACAAAGAAAACATTCCTCAACATCTCAAATAATACAGTGTGGAAGGATCCTGGGTATTTAATGATGACAATCACCAAGAGTTCCTTAGCGTTCACAGGCAAAGTCCTACTTAAAAATGAAAGTACAATACCTAAATAGTGTAAAGTGATGAAGTTTCTGAAGCAACCACTTGGCTGTGTACTGAGCTCTGCCAATGGGAAATGCACTTGGGACAGGGATTGAGTTTTAGAGCTAGAGGAGCTATTCAAGAAATGTTTGGAACTGATAGAGAACAGATTTCACCTGAAAGAAAGAGATCAAACTATGACACAGTTCATATGTTCAGGCAAGATACAGATAGCAATAACTAATACTACTGGAAACAGTTTCCACTCAGTACTACTGGAACGAAGTAAAAATTCCCAGCATTTCAATGAAATTAAAATGCAAGGCAGCATTACATGAAATACCTGAATCATATTTCTGAAACATTTATTGCAAAAAAAGTTCAATAATGCACATTGTCTCCAAAAGAAGGCTGCTTATCAGTAGCTAGAGTTCTTCAGGGTGTAGGTGTACTCACACTACCTGTGTAGAAATGCCACAAGCATTCAAGCTCAGAGGTGTTTTTAGCTTTTAAATGCCTGTGAAACAAGTATATTTATGGTAATATACAGGAATGTGTGAGAGAGTGCATTCACATACTCTTTGCTTCTCCCAGCTGCAAAATCTGCTAATATGCAAGGACTCCAAGGGAGTAGAGATGGAGGATGGATGGCTAGAACTTCCTTTTTTACAAGCAATTCATCTCTGGTGAGTGTTTGCCAGATGCACTCATCCATACTCTGACTGTGAGCTGTGCCTCACTTCCAGCTTATATATATTTTTTTTTTTCCAAGTGATCAACAGCTTTACAATTGTTCTGTCAAATGCAGCATCACATCACTGGCTTTGATACCCGATAAAGGTGTGTAAATAATGGGGTTACCTAGGTCTGCTTTAACAAGCCTGCAGGAGATGGACAGGGGTCTGACAGTGTGCTCCTGAGCTGCAGCATCAGATCCACCTTAGCAGTGTTGGAACAGATCCTGACACAGCCCTTTATCTGGGTAAGCAGTTTCTAGGGGGAGGAGATAGCTGTGCTTTTGGGGCTTTAGACAAGTAACAAAACCAGCTGTTGGAATAATCAAAAGAGCCACAGTTGCTGGCTGGTCTAATAATAGCCTAGGCCAGACAGAGTAATTTGTGATAATTTGGCTCAGATTGGAACACACACAAAAAAAGGACTTCTGCTGGGCTGCTGGGCCCAGGGGAGGAAGGGAACAAAGGGCTGGGGTGGGGGAGCAGTGGATATGAACTGGTCCCAAACATTTCAAGTGCAACAGGAATTAAAGCTATGTGGGAAATTCTCTCCAGAAAAAAATCAAGGACTGAAGCTTCTCTTTTACTTTTCAGCAAATAAACTGATCAAAATTATAAAAAAGAAATAAAAGGAGAAGAAAAAGTACATGTCAAGCCAAGTTGTAAAACTTCTATTAAATAAAACCCAAACGAATAGAAAAGAAGCAGAGCACTTGCTGTAGTCTCAGGTAGGTGAGAGGAACACATCAGGATGTGGCATATGCTGCTCTAAAGCCCTTCATGAAGTACAATGTATTTGTGTCTTACCAGCAGGGTGAAGGAAAAATAATTGCATTCTTGTCCTTCAGTGAGAATCTCTGCTGTGTACATGTGCGTAGGAATAAAAAGACTTTTGTATATTTTCATAGCTACACTTCTCCAAGAAAACAAACCTTACTGTCCAAAAAAGTCTGCAATTTAATTTTTAAGATCTGGAATTTTCTCACTGAAATTCTACTTTATCACATCTGCCTTTCCTTTAATGTACATTATATTATATAATGTGCAAAAAAGGAATTTCACAATGGTAGAGTAAAAGAAGGAAACAAGTGGGTAAATGGGTCTTTGTACTCTCTGCTGAATACTTACACTTTGTTGCCTTGGCAGTTATTATTTTTTAAGTATTTTGTTCTTATTTGCATCCCTGGATTTGCCACTTTATTTAGCCCTGCAAAGACACTGTTTTTCAACAAAAAATATCAGCTCTATAGAGCTGCTTAATTGAAGTGGCCCATGTAGCCTCAATGTCTATTCAGGTTCTGCAAAGCTGCTGAAGCCTGCAATGAATGTATCAGTGTTTGGCTGAGATACAGGAGCCTCAGACTACAAAAGAATGCAGACAAAGGATTTTTTTAAAATGCAAAGGATGAAAAAGGGTGTTTTCAAATGGGAAAATGTAGCCTTTGGACACGACAACATTATTTTTGTTCTGAGTAAAAATAACAAGGGTCTCGTTCAATAGATGAATGACATTGGCAATATAGCCAGTATAGGAAGCTGACATTGCTGAGGGCCAAGATCTGATAATTTGATCTCCATTTGTGCTCAGCTGGTCCAATGGGTTTCAGTGGAGTTGGAGAATGACATATCAGGAGCCTGCAGGCTTCCTGAAATGTCTCCAGCTAAGTGTGGATTCTCCTTGTATTGCTACAACTGCTTGCCTCTCCCAGGATATTGGCATGATGATCATCTAAAGGTAGATTTTTTAATGAGTGAAGATGATTAAAATAGAATATAACTGATTTCCTTGAATAAGGACCTTTCTTATTGAAACACCAGGAAATTACCTTTACACAAAACTAGGGATTTTGAGACTGCTCTGCATGAAAACAGCAAATCCAATAATTTCAAAAGACCAAAAGCTGGCAGCCAAGGGGGGAAAACCTGTTCATAGGGAGATTCTTACAGTTGTTAGTTTTGAAATTAGTTTTACAAATAATTTTGGTTAGTTTTGCTGTTTTCCAGCTTTTGTGGACTAAAAGCACCCTTTACACTCCTGTCCTGTTAACAAACATCTCTTAATGGTATTTTTCTCCTTTATGAGTATTATCATTCACAAGGTAATAAGCGTATCTGTTTCTCCTGCCTTCACAATTAGAGAGAATAAGGAAAAGAAGCAGAAAAAATGTGAGGGAATGTGGAAGGAAAAAGAGTTGGTGCAGAGGTAAGTGCTTCTTAGAAAGAAGCTGTCAAAGCCAAATTGATTTGCCATTTGAATCCTGAAGTATTCATGTTCACTCTATAAGCACAGAGTTATCAGTGGAGAGTGCTGATGTTGTGCTGTGTGGGCTGGCAGCAGCATGATGTAAGAAGTATTATCACATTGGACACACGTGAGTCTAATGCCTAAGGATATACAATGCTAGCCCCAGGATGAGTCCAGCTTTTCTGCTGCGGTTTGCACTCCAGTGCAAAGAGCTGACAAGAGAAAAACTTACAGAAGACAGCAAACAGTGTCCTTAAGAATTTTAAAAAGATGAAGCTGGGTCATAAATTGGCTCATTGGAGTAGGTTTAGAAGTTTCTCACAGTACTAAAATTGGTTACAGATGTGAATGGCTCTGATTTCTGTTTTCTTGCATTTTTCAGCTGTGAAATGTATGCAAACTGCCTTTCACTGGAAATACATATGTCATACAGGTGGATAATCTTCATAGTTCGGTACAGAAATTTGCAGTCTTCTGGGTGTTTTTGTTGGTTTTGTGATTTGGTTTTTGTTTTGCTTTTGGTTTAGGGTTTTTTTTTCCATGGTACCACCTGTGAGTAGTCAGGCATTCTGTTAGGCCTTTCTTGTGCTGAACACTGTTCACACTTACTGGAAGTGTTCACAGAGTTAGGACAATAATCAGCAATAGGATAATTCTGCAATTACATAATTGTATGATAATTGCTAATTTGTGAGTTCAGTGTCGAAAAGCATAATATTAATGAGGTGATAACAGTCTAGTTACCTTAATGTGTGTTTGCTAATGGAAAAACTCTTTTCTAATATGGAAGTTTTTAAAAAAAATCAAAATAGACTATTACCAATAGAATATTACCATTTTTCACATTAAAAAAAAATATTTTGATCTGTTACAGACATTATATTTTGGTCATACATTCAACAATATGCAGCTTCTTCGAACAATTTGGTTTTTTTAAAAGCTGAAGAATGGGAAAATATTTTGATGGCTTTGAATGAGTATTTGACTAGAACCCTTGACAAATTTTGGATGACACCTGCTTTTTTGAAGCCAGCCAGCCAAACATGATGCAAGATATAGCAGTGTTTCTCAGACATTTATTTTTCAGTTTATCTGATAAGTGCATACCTCAGTAGCGATTAAGGGAAAAATAAAACTAATCCTACATGGTAGTATCAGTCCTGACTTTTTCAGTTTTATACTGCAACCCTTACTTTAATCACCAAATGTCAGTAGAGGAATAGATGATGATAAGCACCCTCATCATCAGGCCCACCTTAGTGGCATTAAAGAGGCCTAAGCCTTGACATCAGCTAGGGGGTTTATGTATTTCACACGCATGCTTGCAAGAAGCTATTTTGCTAGGCTTTTAGGGGTCCCACACTCCAGTTATACATATTTATTTAAACGACTGTAGTTTCTGAGCTGGCAACTCCCAAGTAATCAAAGAGATATCTATAATATTTAGCTGAAAAACTGAGATGCAGAACTATTAGTTTTTCAGACTCCCAGAAATCGTTTCATGTTGTTCTTACATTGCTACTCCAACGCAATCTGGTGTTTTTCGAGTCAGTGACCCCTTGCTAAGCTCTGATGTTGTTTCCTTCACAGTATAGTCCAACAGTGAAAGCCTTATCCTATTTTTTTACCTTCTTATTGCCTTGCATATGCATACGCTGATTCGCTGGGTTCAGATTTTCCCTATTCACCAAGTATAAGCATAGGACTGCATCGTTCAAAAGAAAAAGATTCATGTGATTAAAATAATGAAGTTAAAGTTTTTAACATGATGGGCCAACAGTAAGCAGATTTCCTTTGTTTTAGTTACATAAGTGAAAACCAAAAGTCTGCCAAGTGTCTGGAGTCCCCAGTAAGGTCTGGACTGATGAAGATTAGCAGCAGCATTTTTGCAAGATACTGTTGGCAAAATCCTGAGTTGGGTGGACAGTTTCTCACAGAAAACTTACACCTTGCATCAGAGCTTCACACTAGCCAGTTTCTGAGTGAGGCATGTGCACAACAGTTCTCAGCTGAAAACTGAAGCAACTCACTAAGGCATGATTTTCAGATCTTTTTAGGCTTCCCTCACATCTTCTTTTCTGTAGCATTTTATGTCACCTACTCTTTTATTTTATGTCTCTCCTACTCTTCCCCAGCACATATATATTGTAACTCCTTTAGACTTTCCTAAACCTCTGCCTTCCTCACAATGCAGCTACTCATACTGTTTATTCTTCAGTGTTTATTCCTTTACCAAGAAAGAAATTGCACTCTTTCGTCACAGAGAAAGAGCCCATTCAGCCCAGACCTTACACCCGCTTTTTGCAGTCTCATTAGCTCAAAGGAAATGCCACATTCTTCAAGGGACTGCTGGGAGGAAAGCTTTAGGAGTATGGAAAGTGTGAAAGGCTGAGAAAAGCCTGTGTAGAATTTCCTGGGGTTTTACACCATGGGAGGAGCTATGGGCTATTCGTCCTCTCTCCAAAAAGGGCCTTGCTCCAATTTACAGGGGGTTTTGTTGTGTCCAAGTACAGGAAGTGGTATCCAGGAATTAACAGGGCAAAAAGGATTCCAGACATGCCCACCTGTGCTTTCTATGCTCTTCCTGGTTGTTCCCATTGACTAACTAAATTGTCTTAATGAACAAAAATCTCCTACATGCTTATCTGAGGTTAACTTTATCAGTTTGGGAACTGCTTCCCAGAAAGAAATCTTTTATATCTACTGTGAACTCCCCTTATCCCCATGTTGTCTAAATGCCAGAAGGTGTTTAAAGGATCTCTGCAGTGTTCAATTCCCGATCGGTAAGAGTTCAATGGTCTGGAAAATAAGGAAGAGAGTGTCAGAATCAGTTTCTGGGATGCTTTCACACAAGCTGTGTGTTCAGCACTGTGCTGGAGCCAGGAACAACCTACCAGACCTGAAGCAGCTCTCTCAGAGACAACTTCATTTCACAACACCTTCAGGGTTCTAACACAGTCTTTATATTCTGAAAATCTATGGGTGTGGTCATGCCCCAGATCTGTATCTGGACAACAATTTCAGTCTTCTTTTGAGTTGAGAGAAAACAAATGAGATGTTCCGATTTAACTGAAAATACGATTAAACCACACTTGTTGAATTCAGCTATGACATCTCCAGTACACCCTGCTTTTGCCCAGATGGGAAGGGTGCATGTACAGGAGGCAGGTTTGAGTTACTCTCTTCCCTGCATTTCATCTGTGCAGCAACATATGGAATGTTCTACTGTTGATAGCTCTGGCATACACAATTATTATTGGCAAAGCAATGACTTAAGACAGGGAAAGGAATGCAAAGATTTGCAAAAGGAGAATGTAAAATATGCAGATAAACCCTTGGTCCCATCTCACACAATTACAGGAAATGCAGCCTTCCAAGGGGATTAATATGGGTTTATGGTCCAGTCCCAGGGCAAGACATTAGAAACATTTATTGCAAAAGGAAAACACATGCTGAGAATTTCTGGTGTAAATTGTCTCTTGTTTTACTCTGATGCTTACAGTGGCTGAATGTTGACACACTGCCGCAGCACTAGGGCTCATCCTTCTTTGGATTAACACTAAAGAAAATGCATTAGTTTGACAGTTGTAGTAAATGAGCCTCGAGCTTTTTCTTTTTTATTCACAGCTGGTTAGGTTTGCAGGTCACGTTCCAGCTTCATTAGTGAATGGTGGCAACTTAAGTCTGGTTATTAATTCTCCAGCTTGCAAGATTTTAGCAACAGAAGCCCAATATTATTGACATAATGTTGGCTGAACCACAGATTTCTGAGTCTAGCAGGACTTTTATTTTTGTTTCTTGATGAAAAAAACAAAACAAAACAAAAAACAAAACACCAAAAAACCAGCAACTGCTTAGTGCTAGACAGGTTCACATGTGCTAACATTACACCTGGTTTGTTAGCAACTGGAAAAGTGACATGCTTGAATGTTTCCATTCTGATTCTTTTTTTTGTTTGTTTCGTATTTGGTATTTTTTCAAGACTTCTGAAAAGTTACAGGCCTATTTTTACTTTGGAGAGTTTAAAAACAGATTTAAGTGAATGAAAACAGAGAAGTTTTGCCTGAGTGCAATGTTTTTTGATACCTTAAAATACCAAAATATCTTTTATTTGCAAAATGTATTCTCCATTTTCTCTGCTCTGAAATGCTTCAACGTTTTTGGTCTTCTCCTAGGAGAAGTATCGTATTCATTCTGCATCATTGCTAGGTCAAAACTTTCAGGGGAAAACCAGAAATTTTCATAATTTCCTCGTGTATGACAACAATTATATTCAAAGGGGACATGAGAGACAGAATATCATTGCTGTTGAGATACTTCTAATGTGTTCATGATCACAGTACCGTGCCACGTTAATGAAATTAACTGAAGACTAATTCAATTCATACACTTCTTTCATCATTCTAATTACAACAGCACAACTTCTCTTTGTGTCGGACACTCGCCTGTGTTTGTGTAAACGTGATCATTCCTGTTCCTATCAGTAATGAAGACAAAATTCATAGAAATAAGCTAAGATTGACTTTTGACCCTAGCAATACAATTAAAGCCCAGAACGAGATAAAGTAAAACATTATGTTGCATGACAGGACAACATCTGTTGTCTCCTGTAATTACTACTAAAATGTAAAGGGAATTTTGTATGCCATTTTCCACTCTCTTCATTATCTTATGAATGCTATTTGATCTCCCTTTTTCAAAACTCCTGTAAAATTAACATTGTGGCTTACCTTTCAATTTAAAATTAACTTCTTGGAAAATTGAGTGAAATGAATTTCAGGCTATTCATGGTTACACAGGTTGCTTTTCTTGCTGTGACTGTATTCTGAACTGTTGAGCTGAAGGAATATTGAACTGTCAGCATGCTTCTTGCCTATAAATAAAGAACAGGCATGTAGAGTGAGTGGTGTCAAGAGGGGAATGAGAAATCATGTCCACATATAACCCCATATTTCTTGTGTATATCCCCCATACAGCTCTATCCAGTATTGACATGTAATTTCTGCAGTGCAATCCAAATCACGTTCAAAGACGGACAATTTTTATTACCATTCATCCTTGTCAGGATCACTTGAACAGTGTGTATAACTGAACACTCCAAGAAGCAATCTTTTACTGTGTGAAGTGATTATCAGAATACAAAGTGAGCCAGGAAGAAATAGGAAAACCAGAAGTTCTTGACACTCCTGAGAAAGAAAACTGAACAAATTCTACTGAACCAAGTAAAAACATATAAAAATTACACCCACTGGACTTAGTGTTTGATTTGTCTAGTGCCTAATTTCAAGAGCACTGTTACATGAATCTTTTAATACCGAAAATACCCATTAAAAGGCCTCCCATTCTCTGTCTTCAGTCAGCCTGGCTAATACATACAGGCTACTTAAAAGCTTATTTTTAAGCAGGAAATTCTGAGGCTACCAGAAGTATCACTAATAAAAGGCTAATGAGGAATCGGGAGAAATGGTGAAATCAGAAACTGGGAATCAGGAGAAATGGTAGAATCAGAAACCATCTAGAGGGCCTATCTTGTAAGACTTTTAATTGGTGAAGGACTGTGACATGATCACTAATGAGGACAAGCAGTTTTAAGGAAAGTGGAAACAAGAAAGCCAGGAAGCAAGGGGCAGCAGTAGAAAAGGGAGGGTCAGAACAAACTTTCTATACATTCTAGTTTATTTCTGGCTTCCATATGCCCCTAACACCCCCCAGTCATTAATACCTTAAACCAGAAAATAAAAAGAATGAAAAGACACACTGAGATGTTTATTATTTCGTAGAAACTCTGGCCTTATATTTGATATCATAGTTCTTAGATTTGTGCTGTCAACTACACATTGGAATAATTCCTTACTTTTCTCCTGGTTACATTTCTCTTTTGTTGGCTACAATAGAAAGCTGTGTTTATATATTTATTCTTTGTATTAGAAATATTCTAGCATGTTTATGATGAGCCTGTATTGTCGACACTGAGTCAGACTCTGTAGGTTTCGCCATAGCCTCCAGTGTTGCATCTTCTGCATTTGTTCTGTCACTTTTTGGGAGCAAGTTCAGTGATGGAGTGGAACAGTGATGACAGAGCTGTATCAGCACACCTCTTCCTGGCAAGTCAGCCTCATAGAAATTACTTCAGACATCTCAATAAAAGTGAAGTACTTGAGCACTTTAAATGTCTCCAAGTGTGCTCTACCCGCTTTATGCCCACTAGGATAGTTACAATGTTCTGCAACTGGTAGAGTCCTTGTTAGTGACGGTATAAAGAGCTGCTTATTCAAAGACCTCTTGCAAACCATGGCAAATGGGAGCTGTTAGAGCCAGAACTTCAGCACCTGTTGGAAGCCAGTTCAGACCACCAAGCAACCCGGAATCAAAGAAGTACAAGGACAGTTTAAAGCTAGTCTTGCTTATCCTCCTTGTGAATCCAGTCCAACTACTTCTAGACCTGCAGTGTAAAAATTCTTCTGTAGTCCTGCTGCATTGTTTACTTAATATGGAAGGCTCCCTTCTGCAGCAGGATTGGGTTTTCTCATTTAAAAACCCAGCAGAAATATAAGTGCTTTCCCCATGTTGTAAGCAGGCACAGTAACTTGGCATGGGTACTTCTGCACACCTATTTTAATTTATGTCAGCAGATGAGGACACATACTACAAAGAATTACAGTCAAAACAATGGAGTCTTTTCTCCAGCTTCAGCTGGCTTTAGAGCAGGCATCTAAGTCCTCACCTTAGCCACAAAGCACACACAGAGTTGATGCAATCCAGTGGAAGAACTATGAATTTTCCAGACCTGCAGATTGACTTGGTGAGATCACATTTATGGGGCAATAGTGCCATTCCACTTCAGTCCTTTGCCTCACTTCTAACAAACAACAGCGCTGTCAGTTTGTGCCAGCTGTGGGAAAGTTTGAGATATGAATATTTATCCATTAGGATCTGAAGAGAAAATATGAAAGAGTGAAGTTTCAAAAAGCTGTGTTTCCAAGAGAAAGAAAAGAACACCCACATAATTTCATGGCAATTTGTTAAATATAAGACCAAAAAGAAATCACACCAGCTTCCTGGAGCTGCTACTGTGAAAATGGCTAGCTTTTTGAGCCTTAGATTTAATATACTGCTCACAGAATTTATCACATTCAATTCTTTTATGACAGATAGTATAACTTCATGTTTGTGAGTGATTGAGAGCTATACCAAAATGTGTTCCTGAAGTGCTGCATTGTATTGAGCAATTTTTCTCTTTACACTTCAACAAATTTAGTAGCATGTGTATAGCGTCTGCAAAATGTCTTTTATAAATAACAGTAGTGGAGATTCACCACTGCCTGAAGGTTGCACTAGATTCCACACATATCCAAGATAAGACTTTTGCAGCCAAGCCAATAGGAAAAGAAATGTTAGCTTAATAGACATAACATGAAAAGAAATAGTACGAGTACAGATAATTAAACAAAGCAGGAAAACCAAGACAGGAGATTATTTCAACGCAACACTTGATCTGAGGTGAGAGGGCAGAGCACTGGGTAGCTTAACAGGATACTAAGTTCAGTATCTTTTAAGTTCTTGTTCTTAATTGGAGCTGACCATGACCTCCACCATTTAGCAAGGGTGGCAGTGGTTGTCCTGCTCCTTCTAATTTGCTTGTCCCTACTAAACCAGAATATTATTGAGGAAGAAGTGCTGTCAGGAAACTACATCTACTGAAATAGAGAGACAGAGTGGGCTAGAGCACCTGGGCTAAAGAATTGATTTGCGTGATTATACTGACACAAAGATCTTCCAGCTCAGGTCGGACAGATCTCAGATGCACTGCTCCTACACCGAAGAGCTTATTGTCAAAACAAATATGGAAAAAACCAACATAAACAAAAGGAATAGCACCAAAAAAAAAACCCCAAAACAAAACACAGTAATAGACAAGAGAAAGGACATACAATGCATGTAAAAAGTAAAATGGCATTTCATCAGGGATGGCAGAAGCAGATAATAACTCTGCCTCTCTAGGGCTCAAACCTTGCTAGTTCAATGATACTACACAAGGTCATTAGTGGCAAGGGACAGGAAAAATGGGAAAACTAAATATGGGTCCTCTAGGCACTTAGTGTTTTGGCACAGCAGGATTCTCGATATACCCAAATCACTTGGGCACTATGATAAAACACACAGAGTATCTTTGACTAATTTCTAGTAAACAGAAGAAGAGGAAAGGAAGATAAGGTAAGAGTGGATATTTGTATTTCCATGTCTTGACACTGAGATTGATTTGATTTTACAGGTCTTTTCCCCTTTGAATGATTTAGATGCACAAGGAAGAAAAGGTCCTGTTCTTGGGATTAGGATCACTCAATAGTATTAACATATTTTTTTCATTTCTAAAACATTGAGGGCATGTTATTTTGTTTTAAAAGAAACTATCGGGTTTGGACACCTACTATCTCAGAAGCTGAGCCAGAACCAGACAGGTGAAAAGTACACAACTAAATACAGGCACATTATATGGTGACATTGTAAAAACAAAGAAAGGGTGGCATTTTGAGAATAGCCATGGATCATATTTGGAATTCAGCAGCATAAATAAACTTCTGTGCAGCCCTTTTGCAGCTGTATCTGGAATACAGTGCAACTGGTATTTCCAAACATTTAGGAAGAATGCAGGAGAAAAAACAATGGTAAATGGCAACAAAGTCATGCGTGCAACACTTTGTACAAGATGGACAGTTTTAGTATCTCTGTGTGAAGGAAATAATTCAGTTTATTACAGCAGCTCAAAAACTGTGTGGACTGTTACAGGAGCTGGTTTGGTTTGCAGCTCAATTTATCATCTTAAATCAACAGTTAAATTAATTCTTGCAAATTACAGCTAACCTAGCTTTCGCTATCTGTATCCCTCTGCATACATAGTTTGCTTGTGCATATACCTGACACAATGCCACCCAACAGATCTGTTGGCGTTTTCTCACTGTCTACTGCTCTAAATCTCACTCTTTAGCCCTGTTGGTAGATTTACCTGCATGTGCTAGGTGTTAAAGACTGCTGCACTGCAGCATTTTCTGGGTTTGTACACAGCACCGATCAGTACTCCAGGGAGACTGGTGCTTCTGCTAAAACAAATAAGCTACAGAGGAGAATCTTGTGCTGCCTGCATCACGCCTCAGGCAGGCTCATTGCCTTTTGCATTCCAGCCTCTACCTAGGGTCAGCATCCCTGTCCTTTAAAAATATTTCTATTATATTTCAATATTGTCACTTGCAACTTCAGTGTATGGTTTTAAGCCACACCTCTTTGGTTGCTCTTGCTTGCACTAACTGCTGTAGAAAATAAGGTAATTTTAAATCTCCTCTTATACTGATTTAGTTCCCATACCCAAACTGTTTCTTGTCCATCTTCTTTCTGAGCTCCTCCTTTATACTGTTTTATGATCTCCCTTTCTTTCTCAATCTCCTGTTCATGGTAAATTATACTTGTAATGTTCCTGAATGGGGGATATAACTGCAGCATTTTGAGCCTCCTCATATAGATTAGAGTTTGGTTTATTAGGACACAGGCACTGTTACCTTCTACATCAGTACTTTTAACAACAGGTTCTGTTCAGAAACCAAAGGTGCCTTATGGCTGAACATCCTAGAAAATACCATTCTAAGAGGTTTTATCCCTTGATATAATATATTAATCTACATTAACACAAAATATTAAAATGCTGTAGCGATTCTCTGCCAAAATGCTAACATGGTCAAAGGTTAGCACCCTGTTTTAGTTTAAATCAATGACGACTGTATGATGGATTTTTATTCTAGTAAGAGCAAGCTGTTTAATTTTTAACAATCCTCCTTCCCCTCTGCCCTCTAGCAAATCAGGGAGTGCATACAGGAGAATATGAAAAGGAAAACACATATTAAAAATTTTGAGCTTGTCTTCAATGTACTGGGCTTCTCTGGCCAGTAAGATCTCCTTTTTTTCACCTGAATTCATTAATTTCCTTTGTCTTGGACTTCAATTTTTCAGAATGCTTTCAAATAGTAGATATTGTTTATACAGAAAATGGTATGGTTTTGAAGCCCTTAAAATATTTTATATAGTAAGTCAGTGAAAGGACATCAATCAGGGACTGTGTTTTTTAGAAGTTAAACATCTACAAGAAATTAGACCTCCATCAACCTTGGTGTTTTCCTCTTAGCTTGGGTGTGCTAAAAATAAAGGCAGAAATGCATCTCAAGCTTGCTCTTACTCCCCTTTCTGAATGGAAACATGTGAAATTGCTCAGGGACAAGGAATAATACTACACATATACACAGTGCCATGCCAGTCCCACCCTCTTCAGCAGGAAAGGTCTTGACACTGTAGAACTCTAGCAGAAGTGCTTACAGGCAGACAAATCTACAGCTTGCTCACAGTACTCCAAAAGGCAGATCTTCTAAATTTCAATCCTCTCTATTTTCAGAAGCAGATGTGAAAATAGTAACTTATGTAATAACTTACTCGGCAACATATTCTAACTTTGCATAAGCAAAAAAAAATTCTTGGTAAAAATGTAGATGCCCTTTTAATCTATTTGTAAACCACTGTGAGTGACTACATATAAGCCTCTGCATACAAAACACGGTTTGATTCACTTCTATCACTTAGTTATTGCACAGATTCAAAGGCACTGAAACTTCATACTTAGGAAGGGCACTAGGCATGAATCAGTATAAGCATCTACTTGATTTCCTAGCCAGAGTATATTGAAAGCATACCCTTTGCTTTCTGGCATGAAATGCTGAATATTCTCTCATTTCAAAAATAAATTCAAAATGGCATTATTTTAAACAGCCAGGGCAAGCATCATAGTGGTAAATTACAAGGTTGGTTACTACAATATGCACAGTATTAATGATGAGAAAGTTAGTCTGTAATGTATTTAAGATATCAGGCTTGTAGGTGCCTATAGATGAAATGGTAGTCTTTTCATTTGTCCTCTTTAAGGTAATCATATTCTCACTGTAGAATCTGAAGCCCAGATATTCTATCACACATTCCCAGCAACTCCTCCAGTAACAAACAGTTTACTTCAGTGGAGGGAAAACTGCAGTTTACGCATACGGCCATAGAGCGGCAGCCGAGTAACAACAACAGCAAAAAAAAAAAAAAAAAAAAAAAAAAAAAAAAAAAAAAAAAAAAAAAATAAAATTAAAAGAAGGTGGAATTTTTTATTGGTTTAAAATTTAAAGGGGGGTTTTTAACCAAGAGGGAAAAAAAAAAAAAAAAAAAAAAAAAAAAAAAAAAAAAAAGATGTACTCAATATTACAAGAAGTGGGTATTTCCTAATGGTTTAACATTGCATCGGGGTTTCTAAACGCTAGAGAGAAAAATGAATGAGTCATGGCTCGTCCCTAGAGGAAAAAAAAAATCTGGCCTCGATGAAAGCTCAATACTAAGGGGAGGGAGAGGAAAGAGGTTGAAAAGTAGATGGCAAAGGGGGTCAGATTACGTGCCTGCATAAGAAAGCTGATCAAAGAGTAAGAAACGAAGGACTTGATTTGTGTCTTAAAAATCAAAAGCTTTTTCTTCCCTTTGATACAGGCAGTTAGTACTTCCATCACCTATGGAAGCTAGTGGACAGGATTACATTCATACAAGCTAATTTTTAGTTAAGTGGTTTCACAGACTTTTCATTGATAAAAATACAACTCAAAAAGCCTCTGAATGTTCAACCAGCACTGCAAATCTAAAATGCCAAATAATAATATATCATTGTTCTGTTGTTTGCTATAAAGGTTTATGTGCGAAACAAGAACAATTAGGTCTCTCTGCATTGAGCTTTTATTTTTACGTGGAATTAAGTGGGTTTAGCAGTTTCAAGCATACTTGAAAGAGTATGTAAAAACTCACCGAGGCTGAGCTTTCTTTGCATTTATGTAAATGAAAATCAGGATTAATTCCATTAATGCTAGTGGAGTTTTAACAGCATGAAATTAGTATGAAAAAAAGCATTAGCCACAGCAACTTTTAAAGAAGTTAGTTCTCTATACTACTAAATTATACAGCTCATTTTCCTTAAAACCAGCCTTATTCTGTATGAACCATTTATAGTTTTACTTTAAATAGCTGCAATTATAAAATTTAGTTATTGCACAATAAACATCTTCGTGCAGCAATTCCTGATTTCTTTATCTGTTATGTCCACATATTGCTGATGTTCTTTGCAGGCCAGAAGTAATACAAAATTGAGAAAAGCAGGGAGATAAATGCCAACCAATTAGTAAACAGAGTATGCACTATACTTTGATATGAACAACTTTACTGCAGCAGGCTTGAAAATTACCTATCAGATAGACATATAATTTGAAAACTGTAAATCACCCTCACACAAAGCTGGTAAAGCCTTTGCTGTCATACTCGTGTTCCTTCAAATTACCACATTTCCCTTTTACCCACACATAACCATCTAACTTACTTGGGTGACATTCAGTGCTTAAAGTAGGGAGAACTGGTGACTATAATTCTTCCCAGAGCTGTAACCATTATTCTAAAAAGTCCATAGTTTGGCTCCTTTCTCTTCCATACCTGCTCCTTGCAAGAATTGATGTTTCTAAAGGGTGAAAATGAAAGTGGGAACCTCCAACCTTCTCAGCTTCCTCCTGGATATCAAAACAAAGTCGGTATCTTGTTACCTTCAGCTTTTGCCTCACTACCACTTAGCCTGTTGATACTTCCATGTTTTTAATGTAAAAAGAGGTGGCAGTCAAGTACTCTTTAATGGCTTATACAGATGGGTCTACTCCAGCCTGATATCCCATCTTCTGCAAGAACTAACAGTACATACTTACAACAGGAGGATGAAAATAGCTTAATTAACCTTTCTCTCCAGCAATATGCAGTTCAGAAACTTTGTGAGCCAAAGAAGGTGTCAGGAGTATGTTTTTTCAGTATCAGTTTTAATTAGTGGGATTTGTCCTCCCTTTTACTTACTTCCCTTTATACCCAGTTTATAGGTTGCCTTACAGCAACTGTGTTGCAATGACAACTGATGTAGCAAGGCATTCTGACACCTCTTCTGGGCTTCAGTTACTATCCCTCACAGTACCACTACCTCCTGCTTACATGCTGCTTTAAACCTGAAACCAAATCACTTCACTGACAGCCTTATATTATGAGAATAATGATGGCACAGACTCTACCAATTAAAATTAAGGGAATGAGCACTGAAAGGCCCTGACAGCTGCCTTTCCTAGGAAGCCAGGCATTGCAACTGGCTGTACTGGTGGGCCCTGTAAGCTATCTAGATCAGTGGCACAGAATCCACTAGCCATCACTTACTAACAGCAATGGTTCAATGGGGTCAGTAGACCTGGATGATGGGATGGACTGCATGCACAATGAGTATGTGAGTGATACGAAACTGGAGGGCATGGCTGTTACACTGGCAGGCAGCACTGTTATTCAGAAGGACCTCTGCATCCTGGACAAATGGGCTGACAGGAACCTTATAAAGTTTAACAAGGGCAAATGCAAAGTTTCTGTGTCAGGGCTGGAATAACTTCACGCAACAGGATAGGCTGGAAGCCAGATAAGTAGAAAGCAGCTTTGGATAAAAGGACATGGAGGTCCTGTTGGGACAACAAGTTGAATGTCAGTCAGAAGCATTCCTTTGTATTTTATCCAAGGTGCAGAGTGATGGGGCAAGAGGCAATGGGTGTGAGTTAGAACACAGAAAATTCCCACTAGATAGCAGGAACAACTTCGTTACCATGAGAGCCATCCAATACTGGAACAAGGGCTCAGAGAGCTTGTGGAATCTCTGCCCTTGGAAACATTTGAAGCTGGACTGGAAAAAGACCTGAGCAACCTGATTTCTTTGGTCCTGCACTGAGCAGGAAGTGGCGCGCAGAGATGTTTTCCAACTTGAATGATTCTGTGGTTCTGTGAGTATCTGATTGCTATGATTAGACCCAAAGAGGTGTCTGCACATGAACCAGAAGAAGGCAGGGAACTAAGTTGCCTTCACAGAAGAGAGCAATTTCTGTCAAAAGAAGACCTCTTTTGAGATTCAGCCTCCAGCAAGGAAAAGATGAACTACCATAAATTCTTTACTTAAATGCTTAGGACTCACTACAGAAATAGTTTCACAGAAATCTGATTTTACCAACTAACTAAATCTGATTTTACCAACTGAAACAACCATGCATTATACAACTATAGCACAATCATCTTCAGAAGGAGTCTATAAACTTAAATTTTGTTTTCCTTCCAATTTTAGTATTTATTTATTAGCATGTCTTTCTGGCTAGGATTGCAACTCTGATAAACATCTCCCACTTGAGTTTCTGGATTCCAGTAAAAGGAGGTAAAACATTCTGGTTCATTCTGCCACTTTTTTCCTACAGCTGTATATTGCTTTCCCAGGTTATTTTCATGGAATTGTCAAGTTACACATGTCAGGCTGGTTAAGAATTTATTTTGCATCTTTTAAAAGCTGTAACAGAGCACTCATTAACTTAGCAGGTAGGAATACCAGCATAGGGATAGCTACTTTGTGACTGCTGTCCCAATTTTATCAAAAGATTCACGGAGTTTAAATCCTGAGGCATTATTAGATCACCTTGACTTATTTTTTGTGCATCACAGCTATCCAGTGTGTTCATTGCTTAGTTTATCAAAACAAGACAGGTGCCTTGACTACAGCATGTAAGGTCATGTGGGTGTTATCCAGTCCCATTCACGCACCCCCACACACAAAGAATTATGTGTATATTCATATATATACACACATTTGTAATATTCATATACATATACAGAGCAAGGTATCCTGAAGCCAATAATAATAAACTACAAGAAAAAACCCTACAGGCTTAGGTTCTCAACTACACTACACATTTTAATAAGATACAGACTGATACCAAAACAGCTTTTTGAATATAATGGAATTCCTGCTTATATGCATAATGCAGAATAGATGCTAGAGGACTTCAGACTTGAATACTAGTTAGCATCATCATTTGGCAGGTAAGATATTTCCCACAGGTCACACAATTCTACATATTTATTCCTAGTGATTCCACTAATCTCTGCTCTGGAAGGCTGAGCTCTTCTACCAGAGTTTCTCCTCCCATCCCATGCAGATAACTCCAGCAATAAGTCTCTAGTGACTGGAACAGATGTTGCTGCTTATTTAATTTATTTATTTTACTAATGCACATCTGCCAGGGCCAACAGATGAAAAAACACTGAATTCCATCAGGATTTCAATTTCCAGTGACTACCTGTTAAAGGACAGAGTCCCTAAACATGATTTTTTTTTTTTTTAATGAGAGTGTCAAGCTTGAACTTGGACAAATATTTTCTTATGATAAAGAATCTCCAGCCACTAGTATCTGGCAGCTTACATTCTGTAAACAGACAAGTTCTTGGGTGTGCAAACTGTAAGTGATTTCTTGGAGACAAGTGTGTACAACTCATGCTGTACAATCAGGCCATATTTCTTGCAACAGTCCAAGTTCAAAATTAAAAATATTTCATTATATAATCCAACTTATTTAGGATACTATCTGCATTGTTTTCTTTCCCTCTGTGTAGGTAGATGGCAACCATATGCAATATGCCCTTAATGCAATTAAAATACTACAGAATCTCATTTTGGAGAAAAAAGTATAAGGAAGAATAGGAAAAGTAAAACATCTCAACAGAAATGTCCTTAAAAAGGCAGCTAGAAGACAGATTCCTTTGAATTATAATTCTGACAACTTCTGGTTCTCTATTTTGCTTTCAGCAAGACAGTTAATGGACAGATTTCCAACAGCGGTGGCACTGCCTAACTTTCAGATGCTAGAGTGAAATCGATACCTGTGTTACAGGTCCTTCATGGAGTGCATGGGAAGAACTAAGCCCCTTACAAGGGCCATCTCTTGTAAGTCTGCACTGAACCAGAAGCTGCTTAGAACTAGCTAAAGGGCTATACAATACAGAAGATTTTACCCACAATCCTGTCCTCTCTGGAGATTCAGTATATGAATTAGAGCTCCAAATGAAAAATTTTATTTATGTAGTCTAAAAACTACTCTTAGAAAGAACTGAAGGGAGCTTTCTTCAGAACCTATCTGCTGAGGAGCTGTTGCTGGCTCTAGAAATAGTTTAGTAATAGATCATTTGCCTACAAAATAAAAGAGCAGGGCTTAATATTAACTCAGCCAAAGAAATTCAAACCCACTTTTCCTACCTTGCATCATTTCTTACCCATCAATTTATACAAAGTGGGAAACTAGGGAGCCTTTTGAAGCTGCAGCACTATGCTGCAAAAGAGCACAACACTGCAAAGAGCAAGCAAGAGGAGCACGAATGTACCAGCTGGCAGCTGGGAACTAGCTCTCAAAGGGAGAGAAAGAGACTTTGAGCCTGGTCTTTGATCCTAATGCTGTCTATGCATCTTATCCAGTGATTTTTAAATGCAAAGGGTTATGAACACTGCTCACCTGCCAGATGCTTTTGAAAAAATCCCGACAGGACTTTTTTTTTCCAAAGAATTTAGGCATTTATTAATGCTGATATCTGACCCCAAATCCCCAACTGCCATTGGCCTCTAATTCAGCAAATTGCTGAGGATTTCAGTAAAACTTCCTATTGAATACCTTGCAGAACAAGGAGGGACCTTAAAATACAGGGCTTTATGTCTGTGATTTTGCTGGAAGTCATACTGGAGGTTATGTCTTGATTTTTCTCAGTCTCTTTCTGGGAGTCTCTCTCCAACTGTCCACTCTGAGAGTTTGAAGTAATTAACTTCACACAGAGATCCATGTCCAGCTTTTCTTCTGCGCTGAGTATTTATTCAGCATAAATAAAATCATTATGGGCAAAAAAAAAAGCCAACATATTTTCACAAGATTAAGTAAAAACTTCTCTCAGTTAACTACTCTATACTTAGAACTCTTCACACTTAGACATAAACTCCGAAGAGAAGTTAAGCTACAATGCAATCCATTAAAATCAACTGAGTTTCCAGGAAACAAAAACTTTTTTTCTGTATATTGTGTGCAAGAAACGCAAAGCAAAGCTTCGCTCCTTTGCAAGGCTTATTTCTGTCTATTTTCTCTGTCGAAAATAATACCTGCTGACTTCACAAAGCATCTGACAATGGTGAAGAATCACTTTATTCTAGACCTAGGCAAGGAACAAAAAAAGCACATGCAGAGGAACAAAACACTGCTAAGAATTACTCTCTGATTCAGTATAGATTTTTTGCCTAGCAGCTGAATGGTTCATCTCCTGTCTCGTATCGGCCCATTCACAGAAGAAATCAGTATTCATATACTCACACAAGAATGCTGCTTAATAATATTTCATTGTAATTTAAGTAGTATAAGAGACATATGGAGACTGATATGATCTTCCATTGCGTGTTTTGTCTCTGCACCTTTCCAGGCATGCAGCTGCACAGTGGTACTGTTCAGAGGCCAGTGGACTTGTACAGTATGACACTTTTCTTTCCCCTTTCCTTTTTTTTTTTTTTTTTTCTCAAATGAGGCTATTTTTTTTCCCCTCCCTCAGAATTTTGAGGGGTTACAGATAGAAAACATGGATGTTTTTCCACTATTGACTATGATATGGCACACATGCAGGTTATAGGTTGTCCTGGTTTGAGTGAGAACAGAACTAATTCTGTTCAGTGATTTTACTTTCAGCTCAGTTTTTCTGACTGACTGCACTGTCTGAAGTTAGCAGCATTTTCCCAGGCAGTGTCTGCTGCTGGCAGTGGTAACACCCCATGGTTAGAGTTACTACCAGGGATTGGTGTGCAGACCAAGGCCACTGCTGGATCTTGTGCACCATGTGGGGGTGGTGCAGGAAAGTGAAAGGCTGCGCCTGCAGGGAGAAGGGGACAGGGCAGGCGACCCCAAACTGGCCAACAAGGGATTCCAGCCCATATACCTCATATTTGGTGTAAAGCTGAGGCATCTGGAGGGTCTCACCCCTCTTCTTTGCCCTCTTGGTCCACTTTGCCAGCTTTGCTTGCCTTGGCTCGGGTCCTCTCTGTTTCTTCCTCAGAGCATCCCAGGAGGACTCACTGTGTTTTGCCTTTGATCCCAATCAGTGTGTTCCTGAATCCAGTACCAGAATCCAGCTCCCGAACACAGTTCCCATCTGCTGCTGGGCCCAGTCTGGGACTAGTGGTGATGGTGACATAATTACCATCTGGGGGGTTGGGTTCAATACTGGTTTTGTATATATTGGTATATATTCCATTTTTATTATTATTATTTTCATTCAAGCTGTTCTGGTTTCCTTTCCTAATGGCTGAGTCTCTCTCCCTTATTTCCTTTCTCTTCCCCTCTGAGGAAGAAGGGGGGTTAACAAAGAGTGGCTGTTACAGGTCTAAGGGGCTGCCCTGACCCTAAACTGTGACATAGGTTATAGAAGAGAAGCTTTGTCTCAGTTTGATTATAGTGAAGAAGGTATTTAATTACAGTCTGTATAACCAGAAAAGCAGAATAACCTAATTTTGATTAAGAAATGTGTTATGTAGCTTTTGGCCAAAGCTCCCACTGGACTTTGGAGTATAACTTGTAATTAGAAAAGAAAGACTGAAGGACTGAGTGAGCCCTTAAAGAGTCTATTGCCACTTATCCTCTAGGGATATATTTTTAAAAAATATCCTTTGGGATATTCTTCAGCTTCATTCTTAAAGCAAGTGGTTTGCTCAGGTCCAGACATAAATCTTCACTGGCAAGCACGGCTTAGCAGATCTGAAAGAAATCTATGAGAGACTGGAAAATTTTCTATCCTGCAACAGTAGCAGCCTACAAAAAAAGGAAGGAGGTTTTGTCTTATTTCTGTGAGGAGGAAAGCCTTTTTTCCTTTTTTTCTTATAACAAGTTATCAGTTGCCTTCCTCTTCCCCAAATACACAGCTTGAGGGATTTATGGCATAAGTCCAGGGTTCAGTTCTGTGATTTCAAAGCAGAAAGAGAAAGAGAGAATATCTCTGAAGAGGACAAAGGCAAGTTCTCAGATAATGCAGAGGATATATTGTAGAAACATACTGTCAAGCAAAAAAAAAAAAAAAAAAACAAAAAAAAAAAAAAACCCTCACAAACAATAGGATAGAGCACAATTGTTTCTAGATGCCTGTGTGTTAAAAAACATCTTTGGAATCATACTTTCAGCTTCACATATTCTTTATGCTAATTTATGGTGTCCCAGCTCACTCCTGCCCTCATGCTGCTCCCTCTCTTGTGCCAGGGCAATGATTTATGTGGTGGCAGATGAACCAGATCAAAGAATTGACCCATGTTAATGTTAACTAAAAGAAAGGGTGGTTAATTTTAATCTGGATCAGGGAACTGATCACATTTATTAAATAGCTGCCTAGATTTTCTTCGACTGCATCAAGGAAGATGGAAGTGTGGGAAGGGACAGAATGGGTGCAGGAAGGCAAGATTACTTCTTTTGATAGCAGTGCTGACCTGTGCCATTTTACAGCATATGAGAAGTTACAGACTGTGAGTGGACTGATTTTTGGAGCAGAGTAAATCACCTTACTCTCAAAATTGGTGTCAGGCCCTTACAATGTATCACAGATAACCAAATCTGGTTTTGAGGAGGAAAAATTATTTTGTAAAGGGGCTGTTGAACATATTTTGGTTTGTCTCATGAATTGCTAATTTATAATGGTCAAAGGTCCAGTGATGGTCAACAAGTCTTTTTAACTAAATCCCATTATAGAACTTTTTTCATTTGTTTAAAGAGTTGTCTTGAAACGGGTAAATCAACAAATACCAAATAAGATTACAAAATCTTTATGTTGTTTCTGTTCATCAAAGTACAGACACTTAAAAGGTAACATTAATTTCCAATATGTATACATATTTTTATTGGTTACCAGTCTAACCAAGTGTCTGGATTCTATCCATGTAAATGTAACATTTATCTTTCACATACTAATGATTTTAGAACGGTACTACATTGTAAATTGTGCACTGAACCATAAATTGTGGTAATTAATAATTGTGTAAATTGTGTTGCAAAACCATATCTCAAAAAAGGTTAGGGACATACTTGAACATTAAGGGATCAATGTGTTTTACACCATTCAGAAAAAAATTATTTAAGTAACTAACTTTTTTAATAACATTTAAAGTGCAGTGCTTTTCTTTCTCAATATGAAGGTTTTAGGGTATGTATAGAGCAAATTCTTAAAGGACCTTTCTGAAGATTTAAAGCTTTCTTTTTTCCTATTGCTCATAGAAGGTGAGGAAGAAGAGCTGTGACATAACATGTAAAATGACTAAGAAAATTCCTGTATTCCTCTTCATTCTTAAACAGGACACTTTTATCCCCCAACACCTTCCCTGGAAATCAGATCTACTGCTAAGAAGCAGATGTAGTATATGTTTATTTTGCTGAGGTGATACCTAAATCACATCTAAGAAAAACCTTTCTAGGGTGGCTCAGGGGTCACTTAATTTATGGCAGGCATTCTGGTTTGTTGACTGTGACTTGTTTTGGCTTTTTTTTAATGCAGTTATTTCTATCTTATGATTTTTCTATTTGTAACACACTTGCAACTTTTTAATTGGACAGTGTAGTTAAATTCTCTGCATAAAGCACACTTCTTAATAGACACTTACACACCTTTAAAATACATTGAAAATGGTATATAAATGGTAAGAGAGCCCTTCTAAAAGCTGTCTGCTTTACACATGTAGATACACTCGGTCATTTTTATCTGCAACAGTAATTTTTTTCTGACACTGCAGGCATGCCCCCGGGTCACAGAAAGCAGAAATTTTCTGGAATTTCTTCAGAAAGCCTGGGCTTTCTGTGGAGTAAAACTTGTGACCAAAAGTATGAGCATCCATACTGTTACATTTTTAACTACTGTAAACACAAACTTAAATGCAATTATTGCATAAACTTCACTAGAGGCACCGCACGATAGTACTGATGACACAACAAATGTATTTGCCAATAGACTGGCAAGTACTGTTTGTTATATCTCATGTTACCTTTACCACTCGCAACTATCCTGTCAGTCAACTGTGTTTGGATTCAAGTGTTATGCCTCTTACTCTTATACCCGAGTGAAGTATTTCTTAGCAGCTAAGAATGTCTTTAGAACAAAAAGGCCCAGTAGGTTAGTAGGAGCTTGTGATAAGTCTTCTCCACACTTCCATCTATTCTGTCTCTGTGTGATAAAACAGCTTATCTAATGATGGATAGGGATGTAAAGGGGCAGCTGTTTCAGATTCAACCTAATTATCACAGTAAAAATAATTATAGAGTGGTTTTAAAATGCTTAAAGCAGCAATAGAAAGAAGTGAAATAGATTATATCAGCATCTGTAACAGGCATTGTTTCAGAGACTCACTCCTAAAGGATCTGCATACGAGGAGATGACACAAAGGGCATCTTTCATCTCTATGCTCACTCTCAGTTCCCATGCTTCTGAGACAAAACAAATTAAAGTATCTATCCTCTCAGCTTCTGCTGAAGTCCCCTGGACAATTTTACTGCATTCCCAAGCTGGCTTCTGCTCCACCATGCTAGGCACCCACCAAATGCCACCCGCCTGTGTAGCCAGGCAAGCTGCTTGCTGAACAAATGGTAAGAAATACCAGATCTAATGTAGGAATTCACATCTCAAAAAAAGAGATGTGCACACACGGACATCTAGGCAAGAGATTCAGATTATTATTATTCAGGGAATGACATTAGGAGCTCTGCTGAGCATTTCTACCATATAATTTGCAATAAAAAATTATGTTGAACTAATATTTCATCTTGCAACAGCACAAGAGGGAGGAATTATAGTCTCTGGAAATGGCAGCTCCCCCCCTCCTTAAAGCTTAGATTTAGGTTCAGTATGTGTCAAGATATTTTACAAGAAAGAACGATTCTTCCAGTCTAGAAAGAAAAGTGGAGGAACCTGACTCAGATTAGATCAGTTTTATTTCTGAATGGATTTTTGGATGATGGTTTTGTCCTGGGTTGGGAAATCATAACTCTGGCATACCTAGGTAGGAGTTAGTTTGTATGGATCTAGTTAGTTAATAATCTTAGTAAAATATTATTTAATTATGTAGAGCATTTGGAGAGAATGCTTCATGAGCTCTCAGAGAACACTGTCACACTTGGTAAATTATATTATGCTTTCATTTAAATAAGCTTTTACCCTAATAGGCCAGCATCTATTTATTCCTATTTTGAGTCATTAGTTAAATCACAAGCAGTACCCTGACAATAAAAAAAAAAAAACAAAAAAACAAAGACACAATAGAACAGAGAACTATGCTTAATTATGCACCACAGCAGTCTATCACAATTATAGTGAGGTATTTAAAAATAAGAACTATATAGTTTGCATCATTAGGGAATTATCTCTAATTCCAATTTGTAAGTAATATGGGATAAAAAAAAAAAAAAAAAAAAAAGTACTTCTGTTTTGCAGGATTTCCACATAGGAGAGACATCGACGGCAGGAATCTTGCTTAGTTACTCCGCCCGCAGAGGAACGTGCCCCAGGGAGCTCCGGTATTTTCTGCTGAGAGGGAACAGTGCTCATGAACAGTGGCGTCATCTACGGAAAAAA
>JANIJG010021745.1:0-24345 GCA_024611175.1 Megaceryle torquata
ATGTCTATTAGGTATCTGTATAGGTAATTTTCGTTTACTGTGGACCTCCGCGCCAGCAGAGAGGGGGGCGGGGGGGGGGGGAGGGGGTCGGCGGAAAAAGGAGCAGATGTCTATTTATGCAAAATTGTTTAAATTCAAGAGCTTGAATTCAGGAGCTTACCTTACCCTTTCATGCTCTCCTTGGCTTTGTACGCTAACATGGAACTACCACAAGGAACTGAGGAATTAAGCCATTGCTTTGTAGGTGCCTAAAACTTGACCAAGGCAATTTAACTTTGAAAAGGATACTGCTTGTTGCTTTGTCTGTTTGTTTTCATAAGAACTGCAAAGTGTTCATAGCAAAGTGAAGAATGCGAAGAGAACAAAATATAGAACATTTCTGGGTTCCCATAAAGTTTTTGGACAACTGTGGAGAAGTCTCACCATGCAGCAAGATATTAAAAACAGAAGGGGTACAAACTGCCCCAAATCTTCTTTTTCCAGACCTTGAAGAGTCGTAACTCTTTGGCATTTTGAGGGATGTTGTGAATCAATTCCCTACTCAGGATTTCACTTTAAAGACCCAGTGCAGCCCTAAACGTCAACTGTGTGAAAGTGGTTCCTCTGTTTGTTTGGTTTTTTTCCTTCCATCTGAGGTCTGTATATATTTCACTGCTCGGAAATCAGTGAAGAGGTTTTATGGCAGGTCTAGTAAAGTGCAGTTCTCCAATTACAACCTAGCTGTAAAATATACAGTAGGGTTTTTTCCTTTTTACTTTCAGGCAATAATTTTTGGTCACGTCAGTTAAAACCACCTAAAAGGAGAAAGAAGGAGAGAAATGACTGTTCAGTGAACCTCAGGAGAATTATGAAGTTATACAGCCTCAGAAGGATTTTAGGCAGTTTTATATTGCCCGTCTCAGCTCACATTTATATCATCTGTCTCAGTGCCTGAAATGAGCTAAGCTGTGTGCTTGATAGAGAAAAGTACCTCTACTGGCTGATGTATCTAAGAAATCTGGTTTGGTTACAGCTGGATGAAACAGAAAAGAGGGTTTCTAGCTACAACAGAAGGTGAACTTTGCTATAATGGAAGCAAGAACTAGATAATGCTCAAAAACAAAACCAAAAGCTGTGCATGGAGGAAAAAGACTCAGCAAGGAACTGGGAATTTTTTACCATTTAAATGTTGCCATGTGAACTTAGTTATGTCCAAATTAATGCTTGAACTTGGAGGAGGACAAACTGCAGCAGTCTGGAAGGTTGTGCTGTAAATGTAACTGCTATTCTAGATGGAAAACATAAACATATCCTAATTCAGAGGAATTACCCATCAGTGCCTGGATTTTGGCTACGTGAGACACTGGGGAAGTCTTCAAAGAACCTGGAGATACTCTGAAGCATAACATTCTTCCAGGGAAGATTTATCTACAGTTTCACCTGATAAGATTTTTCATCTTTTGAACAGCATAATTTACCATACTCAGCATGCTGTATTGCATTCATATATGTAGAGAAGAACTGGATTGATTATCTTCAGGCTTCCTGCCACTAAACTCAGCAAATTAGCTGCTCATGATTCCAGCAAATGATTGCTCTTTTTTTTTTTTATATTTTTTTTTTCTAGTGCTCCAGGAGAAATTGAACCATAAAGCTTTGGCTGGGAAGCTAAGAACTTGCTTAGAAGCTCCCAAAAGAGGCAAGAGATATATAGCTGCTGTTATAATTAGTAAAGTAGCGCAGCAATATATGAGATGGTTATGATATCTCAGAGAACCCAAAGAAATTGAGCTCCACTTCTCTGTGTGTCTTTTCTGTGGAGGTAGATTGAGTGATGTGTATTGCATTCAGCAGTAATATCCAGTTGTAGCAGAGCTGACGAAGGCTTGTCAGCTTCCTTGCAATCCTAGAAAGGTCCTAGAACACATCTTCACTGAATTCATTGCCTAATGTGGGCAGGTTGAGAAGTCCTTCAGCCAGTGTGAATTTACCAAGAGCAACCTATGCTTGGCTAAACTGATTCCTCTCTGTGGTGAGATAAGAGCCTGTTGGGTTGAATGATCAGCCTCGTAGAGTGGCCTAACCTTGCCTGAAGGAAATTACAAAATATGGAGGTAAACTCTTGTTGGCACTGGCAGCTGGGAAGCTGCTGCATATTATAGAGAATTCCTGACTAGACAGCAGTGGATCAGGTCATCCAGATGTGGGGGATTTAAAGACCCACCCAGATAGCCACTGATGACCTGATCTCATGCCGGTAACAGTCCTGCATTAGGCAGGAGACTGGGCTAGGTGTCCTCTAGAGGTACTTTACAGTCAATGCTTCTACCATGATATGATGCTATGAAAAGAAAAGAAGAAAAAAAGGGGGGGGGGGGGGAAGTGAGATCTAAATCCTAAAGTTTTCCACTTTGGGCACTCACCTACTCTATTTTGTTTTGAAAGTGGATTCCACTTTTAAATAGATCTGTTTTTTGGTTTCCATTTAAAAATCAAACAATCAAAACCAAAACAAAAACCACAAACCAACCCAACCAACCAAAATCAAAATAAAAACAAATCACAGCAAAACACAACAAAAACAACCAACCAAGCAAAATGAAAGTCTAGGATCAAGGAACAGTAACTGCAGTTAGAAAATATGACGGAAATCAGGGAGAAAGTATTTTGGCTTAGGTTATCTAGGACTAGGTAGGACAGAACACTCATCTGAGACATGACAAGATCTGTGAACCCATAGAAGAGAGAAGCTCTGGTTCAATGAGCTGAAAAAATCAGGAGCCAGCACTGATCAAACCTCTGTCTATCACAAGGTCTTCAAATGAAATGACCTGTTCTATTCCTAATGTTAGAAGTATACAATTATACACACAGACTGCATATGCAGACTATATAAAACTATATAAAAGAAGAATATTTAGGTTTAGGTATTGAACTGCACTGAGCACCTTATAAGTGCAGCACAGACAACAACTACTTTTATTGATAGTATTTTTATAAGTTCTTGAGCGATGTGTACCTAGGAGGTCAGTCTCTGAGGTAGCATCACAATGTTGAAGGACCTGACATTACTGGCATTAATTCTTTGTCTTGAATAGGGTGTAGTGGCAGAGGAAACATCTGAGGAGTAGATAAAGGAGATTGGAGAAAAGAAGAATTCACACATCAATTATTCTCCATCTTACCTTGTTGCTGTAGTTCCTGGTCATGGATCGGGCACGTAATTAAAGTACTTTACAAAGACAGGACAAAAATAACCTTTGTCCAAACCAGCTTACATTAAATTTCCCAAAATAGAAAAAAAAATCTTCTCTTTTCAAAATTAATGGAGTTACCCACATCTCCCTACGCCTGGATGAATCCCACATGACTATAGAATGGCAAAGAAATACCAGAAATACCATTCTTCATAAGGAAAATTATATCTTTAATGGAACGAGGCACCCTTTACCACTATCCACTCCACAGAGACTCTCTCAGAAGCTCCTTTTCAATTGAGAGGGAACGATATGTTACAGTGCATCCGAGCCCTATGTCCAGCCTAAGAATTAATCCATGTTTGATTCATTATCAGAAACAGACTGGCTGCTTTTTCTCCTTGGCCAATTATATGAGATGTGTCTACTTCTGCAAGAAAGGATGAACCACACTCAATGAGTAATACATGGTGCTGGAGTGAAGTGTGTATGACACTAAAATCCAGAGACTGAAGTAGTTCCCAGTATAGGTCAAAGTCTGTGCAATGGTGGCTTAAAACATTCCAGGGAGAACAGATTTTTCAAACGTAGCTTGCTTCCTAACATGGAACAAAGTTTCTGGTGTCCACTATACCCAACCTCCTGCCCGTGTGACTCATCTTCTCAAAGTTCATTAAAGTCAGTGCTGTGAAATTTGACTACTAGGGGCTAAAAACCAGACCAAAATAAGGCCAAAACACATTTCTAAGGAGAAATACAGTACAATTTCCACACTTTATAGTAAAAAAACGTAGGTTGCAAACTCCTCAGAGGAGGTTTTATATCTTCCTGTGTGTTTTTATAATGTTAAACTCAGATCCTGCAAGTTAAATATGGCTGTAGCACAAATACTAAAAATTAACAGGTATCACCAAAGAATAGATGATAAAAGGTGGGTATATTCTTTTAAATTTTGCATTCAGAATGAAACATCCTTTACATGGCAAAGTATCTGTATGGACCAATGTAGAGTTACCACATTGTTAGATTAAAGAACTAACACTGTGTGCAACAATCCTTACATTATTTAAAATATATTTTCATACTTAATTGTTTTGTATCTCATTTTATCTTGTTATTCTGCTGTAAAATTATGGAGAAATAGCATTTTTAATTTTTTTTTTAAGGGTTTTGCATTTCATATATAAATTAGTTGAAGTCTCAAACATTTCATTAAAAACATGAAAAGTTTTAAAATGTTGCTAGTGGATTTATGTTTATGGAAACAAAAACATTTAAATAATTTATGGAAAACATTTAAACTGATTTAACTGTGTGAAAAATTGTGCCAAGAATTGCCTCAGTACAAGTTTGGAGTAGCTGTATCAACAGATTAAACCAAATTTAAACAGATACAGGGTTTAGGTTGTGCCTTATTTCCATTCACGCTGAACAGGTTTTGAGACTAGTAGCTCTGGAAGACCCCTTTCAAAGAAACAAAATCAACAAGTGCTATGATGTAATTACTTGCCTAATCAGTTACAGTATTTTATAATTCTTCCAGGATCAATTTTCTTTATATATTTAGAGAAATAGTTTTAAATGGACTACATCTATCAATACTTCCAAGTTGTTTTCCCACTCCACAATGACAGACTGTGATTGTACAATATCTTTTTGTAGAAATAGGTCTGAGAGCAGAGTATATATATATATAAATTTGTATGCAGATATACATACATATATATCTTGCAGGTGAGGCTTATTCACCCATGCAGTGATGTTTCATAGATCAAACACTCTCAGGAATGTCTTTTCTTTCCATACAGGACAGGTTATAAATACCCAGACATAATAGATGTTAACGGTTGGACTCAATGACCTTAAAGGTCTTTTCCAACCTAAACAAATCTGTGATTTTCATATATTTAAAAACTATATGTGGTATTGTATATCATACCTGGTAGCCTTCTTAATCATTTTGTGATGTAAAGGATGAAGGATGCAGGACCTTGAACACAAATATTGTATGCAAACCATCTTACTTCTCTTGGTACTTGGGTGATAATGAGCAGGGACTCAGAGGTATCAAAAATCTCTTATGCAACCATCCTTATGGGGGTATAAATCAGGAGCAAATCCAGCCTTTAAAAATCACACCTAAAACTGAGGTTCAAGTCTGTCAAACTTACATTTGCCAGGAGTTTCCTGGTTTCCACCCAGAGATGGTGCCATGTGGGAGCAGAGCATCTCAAAGGTGGTCCATGTGTAGGCAGTGAAGCCTCTGCACAGCATACATCATGTCTCAGGTCTCAGCTCAGCTCCCCAGCCAGTGTGATCTTGGACAAAGCACTTCAATTTTGTCTCCTCATTTTCTTTTCATTTCAGCAATACACTCTCTGACACTTAGAAGAAACTACTTATTTCTCCAGTGAGTTTTGGATGTGGCATGGACTTTCCAACACAAATAAGAAGTAATAATCTGTCATTTTTTAGCCGTAATATATCTGACAAACAAACAAACAAAGACCACACACACACAAAAAGAAAAACCAACCAACCAAACGTAAAACCCCAAATCAAACAAACAAAGAAATAAACAAATCAAACAAACAAACAAACAAACCCCTAAAACCAAATGAACAAACAATCAAATAAGCAAACAAACAGCTGTAATCCTGTAAGGAATAAAGACATCTTCCAGTCTGGAAAATGTTCTACTGCAGTGGCTACACGGCTCTCAACAGATGAGCTAAAACCGCAGTAGCTAAAAGGTGGTGAGCAAGACAGATACAACCTTTCTAAGACAGAAGTCCTTGAGCTTCATGCATGGCAACGTGTTTTGCAGGAAAAGTCCCACTTTGTGGCAAAAATATAGTTTGAAATGGTGCAGGAAGAGGGAAAGTGCCAGGGCAGGCACTTTCCTGGGCTTCATCATGCTGCTCCATATGCTCAGTTGATATTTCTCTTGAGAAAAGTTTAATTAGGTTCAGATACACTATTTTATTTTCTCTCTGACCATTCATTTTTCCCGAGTGAGGAGCAAGCTCCTTCTCTGAATATAAATTTGGCTGCTGTCAGAGCCAAGTTTGATGAGTTTCTTACACATGGAAACTAGGAAAATGAAGCCTTGTGAGCTCTGCATGAAGACCCCATGTGCATGTGACACCCAGACCCACACAGTATATTTAGACTGTTTCCCTCTCATTTCTGTTCATTCTTATTAATTCTAAATCCCTCGTCTTCCTTTGTCTTTTAAATGTTATTTGTACCATTTTATCCTCACTGTTCATTTTTTTCCCCTTCCATAAAAACCAATAAAATATTAATGTGGCATAAAAAATCTGTCTGTGCTGGTAGTCTCTTGAAACCATTGATGAATACATGAATAAAATATGAGTCTTTATTTTGCTTGTAGTATATCAGATTTCACGTGTTTATTATATTTCCTGTGAAGTAAGCTTGTCCAACAGAGTTTTTGTTTGTTTGTCTGCTTTTATTTTAGGTGGCCCTTGATTTATTAACCTTTGGAAAAGCTAATGTCTGATGTAGTTTTACACAAAACATAAAACTTTCATTTGGATCAATTTCCTTGTCTCTCTCATATGAAAAAGGAAAAAAGAAAAAAAAAAGAAACTTTGCTTATACCAGCAAAAGCATAGTTTTTGTCATCCTAGTGCTGTTGAGCTGTATCTTCCAGTATTACCTTGGCCTAAGAAATATCTTTTGAATGCAGTGAGTGATGTTCACTCTAAACAAATCCCAAACCCCCAAACCTGGGGTATTGTAACAGTAAAGCTATTTTCTTCATTCATTTAGCAACCTTAATCATCATTTTTATTCCAATTGCATACTAATTTGAAAGTTTAACTGATTGCTTGTTTGTTTGTCTTAGTCTTTTTATGGAAGGCTGATATAAACCTGAATTAGTGGTGTCTACACTGCCTAAAGTTCTGCTGCTTTAACTGACAAAGGCTTTGCTCGTTTGGGTGGCATGTTCTTGAGATAATCTTATCAGAGATGGATTTTTTATAACATCGACTTTCTAGCAATCCATTCAGTGGAGCCAAAAGACAGTTTGGAGTTAAATATGTGAAACAGAGAAAAAGAATGCGTGATGAACAACTGTCACTTCAAGGGATGATAACAAACATAGCTGCCGGCATAAACTAAGAAATCGCTGCCTATTTAGGCTCTTTCAGTTATCCCTACGGGGCACACAGCATTTAGAATAAAGATTTTCCTGCTCCTGAAATGCAGGTGAAAATCCTGATAAGCCAAATATTATGAGTTTAGTTTGAAGAAGAAAAGTCTACTCTTTTAATGAAAAGCATATTATGCATTTAGAATAATACATACAGAAAAGAGTAAGAAATATGCTCATGAATCCTTAAAAAAATAATAAAGTACAACACTGATGTGCAACATTAAAATATGAAGCCTTTTAAGATCCATTCTGAAAGAGGTCTGGGAGTTTGGCAACTGTATATAGTATTATGATAGTTTTGTAATTGTACTATAGGCATATTTCTTATTAAATATTTCTTGGGTAAACTCTGCCTCATGCTTAATATGATGTTAAGTTCTAAAGCTCAGCAATGGCTATCCAAAGAGGAGACAAGCAAATGGGAGACTGAAACCCACACAGAGTTTTGCCTTAAGCTAGAAAGGTGAGGAAAAGCTGACTGTCAGGTAATGTCCCCTGATAAAAGTCCTCTAACCTCACAAGCCTAAGCAGAGCTTTAAGGGAAAATACAGTTTTTGGCTTACAATACTTAAATATTTATTACTAAGGATTAATGACATAGTGAACAAAGACCACTGTATGATGGCAATGCTGTATAGGGGATTTTATTTCTTCCTTCTTTCTTTTAAACAAAGTTCACCTGCACAACACATCCAAAGCAGCATTTTTTCATCCTGTATTCCAGTAATTCACTCCAATACCTTAAAATAGAAATCAGATTATTAATAACTAGGAAATAAAAAAAAAAAAAAAAAGGAGTCACTACTAATTTGCCAAGACTCTTTTCTAGTTGAAGTGTATGGTCATGACAGTGAGGTGTGACCCTTATGAGCCTGGGTTACACCAACCCCCCCAGTCTTTAGCACTGTAGGTGGCAATGCAGCAAACCATTTAAGGGATCTCTTGGAAACAAAGGGATTTTTCTCTACAGATTAGTAACAGCATCTGCTGTCTCTGTGAAGTAAGTGTAATGGCAAGTGTATTTTCAAACCCTTGAGAAAAGGTGTACAGATGGGGAGGGAGCATCTCCCAACACCCTTCCCCTTTGTGACTCTGCTGCCACCTTCTTCTGGAGTCTGTAACTGGCTGAATTTATAAAACACTGGCAGTAATGTGGAAAACGTCCAGTCAGATGAAAAGGGAAACTCTGAGGAATATATATGGAATGAGATTAGCTGCTGCAATGGCCTGAATTGTGGCACCATGGGATTTTCATCGAATGAGCGTGACAAATGGCAAATGCAGATACAAACCACAGAAACATAGCAAGGAAACAAGAAAGGGGCTGGTTTAAAGAGACTACTTAAGTCATTCTGATCATGGTAGAAAATAAAAGATGATGATAGGACATCTGTTATATAAAAAATGAGGTGGATTTGCTGAGCAGTGAAAAAATACATTGCATCTTCTCATCTTCTTTTGAGGGATGAATCACAGGTTTCCTTTTTTTTTTTTTTTTTTTTTTTTTTTTTCCCAGTGAAATGCACCCTAGAGGAATGATGGTCACTGTCTTTTGTAGAACACAGGCAAAAGGGACTACTCTATCGATCACTACTCCTTACTGCAAAGTTATAATTAAAAATAAGTATTAAGACTGGTTACAGTGTAACCTGGCGCTCTATAGCTGGCTGTGTACAATAAAAATCACATCATGTTCTCGTCAGAAAAGCCATCGCTGATCCAATTTCAAAGTTCTGCAGTGGTAATTGAAGGCTGCAGGAGGTTGTTCAGCAAAACTTCAGATTTGGACTCGCTGCGAACATGTCAGCATGCAGCTACGTCTCAGCCCCATCTTGTGTAAATTCTGGGTAGGCAGTGCTGCAGAATAAGGGTGAATATTACAAAGAGCAGAGAAGTCTGTCACTCTGCGTAATCAAGAATTAAAAGCATTTAAAGTATATGCCAAACAGTGGATACATCTTATTTTTATTAGCCATTAGTTTTAAAAAATGGTATTGAACTTTTAGAACTGCTAAATTCTGTACTCTGACAGCTTGGTTGGTTTTTTTTGGCTAGGGAGAAGAATGATAACACTGCCAGATGATCTGTCTCTGCAACTGGGAGATCATTCTCTGAGTACATAAACAGTGTGAATATATACGCCATAAATATATTTATAAATATGGTCAGGATAGTAGATGTTTAAACAGGAAAGGTCAGGATTAAGCCCTCAGGAATCTCATTTCAGGCAAACCGAAGCCTGCACTTCTGTAACTGTTTACACCTGCTCGCTCACATTTCACAGTGGAAATTGCCTCTATTACATTTTATTTTATTTTTTCTTGGAAGTGGAACTGGGTAATTTTTAAAATATAAGTAGGCTTTATTGAGATTCTCAGCCCCTAGGACTTCACTGTGCAAGGATATTGTACCTTTGAAAAGCATCTCAGTCCCTGTGCAGTCTGTCCTTGGCCCCAGCACTACCCCAGGACCTCAAATGCATCAACTTTTGTGCATTATTTTTAAAGAATGAGCAAGTACACTATGATTTTATCTAGCTACTGATTTGTGGTAGCTGCTGATTTTATATGCTTTCGTGGTAGACGGATGATATGAGTTGTAAATTACTAAGGCAAAGAAAAGGGTGGCCTGTGAGGTTACTAATCAATTTCCTAAAGAATTAGTTAGAAGAAAAGCCAGCTTTAAATTGTTTCATATTTCTTTTTAATTTAAACAAAACCATCTAAGGTGACATGCTGGCATCTGTCTATGTTGATTTTCATGTATTTTATTGGTCTTACAGCATTGCTTCTATTGCTCATCAGTGACTCTGAATGTCTCTGTAAAGCTTCCCGAGGAAAATAAAGATGTTTACTATGGAAATTATTTTCCTCATTTTAGGATGCATTACATTTATTAATCTAATGCTGTATCTCTTCGTATTACTGCTTTTGAAAGAGTGAACAACAATTTAGGCTCTCCTGTGCTAGGTGCTGTGTTTCTTAATGGGACATATACTGACACTTGATCTCGTGCACTGAATGAAACAGATAAAACATATGGAAGAAAAATTATCACCAGCCTCTTTCACAGACAACAAGCTGAGGTCGGGGAAGACTTGTTTAAGTTCATATAAAATAGGCTGTGGCACAGTAGGTGCTGAACTTTGATGTCGGGCTCTTCAGCTCAACCCCAGGTACACACATATTCATTCCCAGACTCACATTTTCAAAGATAAGGATGAAACTCTGGGGAGAGTTTAGAATGAATAAAGGAGAGAAGACAATCTGTTAAACTGTAAATTTGAAAGTTACTGTCAATAGGAGTAACATCATAAAAATTGCTGTATAACACTTACATTTTTAAAATATTTAATAGGAAAGTTGCTTTGATTTTAGAGTGTAGAGAAAATTATGTCAGCTTGTCTAAACTCTGCTATGTGTCTCAGACAAGAAAGGAAAAATTATTGAGGTTTTGAAACAATAACTGAATTTTGTTAATTTGCAGCTCTTCACTTTTGCCTTCAAATAATTGTAATGTAACAGCTAAAGAAGGATGTCTGATAGTTCCTGCGATAGTAACACTTATTATAAAATGATTTGGTTTTGCTACTAATACATCTAAAGAAATCTCAGAATAGAGTACTGGAATGTTCTACCCTTTTCTACAACTCAACATCTGATTATCCCCTTTGTTATTTCCATCAGACACTAAGAGTGTTTCATGTTACTTAAAAATTGAGGATGACATCCTCAGCTGCTTTGAACAGGAAGGGTGCCTGGGCTCCCAGTCCCTCCATTATACTCATGAGAAACTCGCTCATACTTTGAACAATATAAACCATTTATGTCAGTAACAGCAAGATTTGTTTAAGCTGCTTCAATAAAGGTAAAACATCCTTTCAATTATTTTATTTTCTCTTTAGATTCCAACATTATGCCTTTCTGATAGTAATTTTTATAATAAGAGGGAAATCATGGGTAGGATGAATGGTTAAAATAATTAAATACAGAGGTTAAACCAGTCGCTGTGAAATTATTTAATCTGGAAAAGCCAAGCAGTGAAATGATAAAGTGAATTAGCAAAGACACAGCAAATGGGAGTAGGGCTTGGAAAATACAGTGGTAACAATGCCAAGCACAAAAGCTTGGTACCACACTCCTAATACCAAAAAGTCTGCAATGATTGGGAAGTTTGGTTCAGTGATCAATGACACCAAAGGCTCAGGTGATTTATTCATAAAGGCTTTGCTTAGCTTTTAAGTCAGAGAGAATTTTGCCTTAGTAAGGGCTTTGGGATGAGACCCCAGATGACAAAAGGCAATAGATCAAGAAGGATGTAATAAGTTTGCGAAATGTGGAATGTCACCTCTGTACATTCAAAGTCATTTCCTAGTCCTTGTCCTAGGCTGTGTGCCAAGCAAAGCAGTACTTTCATTAAGGATGAATTACAAATTTTACAAAGTAAAGATAATCTTTCGCTCGCTAGATTTATAGGAAAAAAACCCCACATGACTAGACATTAGCTAAATATTACAATATTTACAGAAAAGGATGTAAACCTTGACAGTGAGGTGATAAAACTGACACCGGCTCCTTTTCCTGTTAAACTCCAACCGTATCAGCAAGTCTTCCCTTTTATTGCACTTGGAGTATCACTTGCAAGCCCTTGAAGAAGAATGGGACTAAAGGTTCATCACAACAGGATCATAATGAAAGATATATGCTTTCTTCTTCATAGATCTTGTTAACTTTGTAAGGAGTACTGTGTGGTGGGTGGGTGGGTGGTTTGGGTTTTTTTTTGCATGTGCCTGCTGTAGTGTATACAGGAGATGGAAAATGAAACACCATTTTGCAGCAAAGAAAGTGTTTTTTTTTCCTCTTTCCTTTTAGTGTTGCTCTCAAGGACAATAGGTTATTAGTGCCCTTTCACTCTCCAGTAAAGGAACTTCTCAGGCTTCAGAAATTTTTCCCTGTTGAGTGAATGCAATCCATTGAATTTCTTTATTACTTTCTTGTTGCTAAGGTTTGTTTCAATTTTTGATAAAATAATTAACAGATACTCAAAACAGAACAACAAAACTGGAAGCGTAAGAGTAACAATAAAAAGCTCCTCAAATAACCTAGGAATAGTATGAAATGGTTTTTTGGTTAGCTACCAGTTCTGACAAGTCAGGGCCAATCATTTTGGACTGGCTTTAACAAAAGCATTTTTAAAATGTTGAAATAGAAAGAAAAACTTTACTTTAATTTCACAATAAAATCTCCACTTGTTCTGGACTTCTAAAAAGTTTGAGATTCTTTAATACTAAATTTGTAAAAAGATGAAGGCATTTCATTTAGTAAAACCTTGAAATTATTAGCTTGAGATTTTTTTTCCCAAAATTTTATCATCCTTTTTTTTCTGATTATAACACTTGATGGAACTGGTGAAGTATTATATTATCTATATGAATTGACTAGTCTCTCTATTTTTGGAAAAGGCATAGGCAAAAAATTTTCCTAAGGATTAATCTGAGTGACAGACCAGGAAAGCAATGGCAGTATTTACAAGGGAGAAAATCCACATTGGTTTTAATTAGCAGCTATTCATCCTCTCCCTTACCTGGATATAACAATAAGTAACATATATTTAATTACGTTGGCCCTTAAAAGCACGTATGTGTGGACTGTGAAACAGAAAAATATTTTTTTCCGTAGCTGAAAGGATGGATATAGGACTGTGCATAACCTCTTTTCTTTGTAGGAGTGCAGTAAGGAGCAGAGAGCACCAGTCCCTCAGATAAAGCAGTTAACAAAGGAATTAATTGCCATAATTTTATAAAGGTAAAATATTTTATTACTTAGAGGAAAAGAGTATATTCCAAGGGATCATTTTTATGAAAACTGTGTCTTTCACTTCATCTAAACTAACAAATATTTTTGATATTGGTTTTGTTATTATCTAGAGCTCAAATACTGAAACATGCAAGTAGGAAAGTATTGAGTTCAGAATCCTCTGGATTTGCACATCTCTATTTACATATGATTTGTAATGTAAAAGGCAACGTGATGCAGTATGAAAAGCAAGAGAGCAAAAGAGTTGCCTAGAAATAGAACCCAAATGAAGCCATCAGCAATGATTTACCCTGAAAGTGTAACAGGTAAATGGTAATATTTTAAAAATCAGTTCTTTGAGTAACAATACCTGTGATGGTCCCCTAAGAAACCTTGGAGGTGCCAACAGCACTGCAAACGGCAACAAGGTGCAACCTGACTGTGACAGCACTTGCAATAATTTGAGCATTAAATCTTCATAGTCAGATTGTGGTATGGGGCACTCAAGAAAAGGCAAAGTCCATCAGTTATAAAACACTGAAGTCAGTGACATTTGAAGTTATGTTATAGGAAATAGCTTTTTACTGCACAAAGGTGTTTCAACCGAAAGCTCATGACTACCTTGCAAACCATCAAGTAAGGTTGGCTCTTGCATTTTTTTCATTGTGTTGGTAATTTTTTAATTGCTCCATCTGAAAATCTAATCATACTTTCTACATTTGTTGACTTACCTTTTAATAGCATTGAAGACTTGGGAAATTTCACTTTTTCTATTGTAAAGGTACCCATGAGCTAATGTCCAGTAAGTCAACTTCAAGAAATTATCATGACAGCTGGGGAAACTTGGGTACATTTTTTTTCATCTTAAGAGAAAAGTTGTAAAATACGACCCACCAGAATACATTTAAGAGTCAAAATTGGTATTTAAAAAAAAAAAAAAAAAAAAAAGGGAAAAAAAAATCAAGGAATAAATAAAAGGAAGAAAAGCTGTGACACATCTATTCAGTCCATGACTAGCACAAGCTAGGTTCTCCTGGCCCTGAAAACATTACTGGTAGATGTTTATTTAATCATATTTGAAAGCCTTTACTTCACAGAAAATCTATATTTTCCACAATCTACTGTAGCTTTTAGCCATCCTTACTGTTAGATTGTCCTAATAAGCTCCCTTTGGGATTATTTTATCCAGGCAACACAAAATACTTTACTCAGAAAATAGCCCTCAAACCATTTTATTCCTAATGCAATTTTTCCAGCCCCACCCTGCCAGCAGCATGGGCTGGACCTGACTAGATCCAACCTGATGGGCATGCAAAAACCAGCTCAGTTATTCAAACTTCCACAATGTCCAAGCAGCAATAGTAAAAAAAAAGCCACCCAAGTTTGGAGTAAGGAATTAAGATTCCTGCAGCATAGGAATGATAAAAGCTGGGGAAAATGGCACTTGGGCAGGGGAGGTGGAGCTGGAGCAGTGTCAGTGGTGCTGCCTGGGACTCGAGGGTTGGCTATCAGTCAGCTGGCGGCTGCTGCGCTATCAAACCACTCTGGACTCTCCTGGGTGTCTGCACACTTCTTTCTCTTACAGGACGGCTGCAAATCTGGATCAGGAAGGGCCTCTGAGGCCTTCTGCTAAGGGAGGCTAATTACTCTGCCAGGTCTTTATATCTCCCAGGGATCATGATCCACCACCTAAGGGGCCTATGAGCTTACTCTGTGTTTGATGGATGATGTTCTGTGCTCAGAAACACGCACATAAAACTTCATTTGACTTTGGATTATCCTGGTGTGTTTATAACTCAAAGGACAGCTTTTATTGAAAAGTTTCATTTATTGGAATAAATTAAATCCAGGCATGTAGAATGTATTTAAACTTTGGAACAGCAGAGACCATTTGTAAATAGAAGCAATCAAAGCAGACAGTGTTTAGACTATAGTGGAGATGTCAAGGGACAACTTGTAAGACAATGTATTAGAATTATATAGCGATCTTGTCATTGGTGACCCAAGAGTGTTTCTAAAAGTTCTCTACTGAAACTTTTTGAGCCGATGTGATTCTCTAAATAACCTTGGCGTAAAAAAAAAACAAAAGGAGCAATCAACTGTCATTAATTACGAATACGTGCAAAGAGGATATGGCTTTGTGCAAAATCAAATCACTTAAAAACTCAACACCAAGAATGCTGCTGTATCATCAGATGTGTTCCTTGCATTACCTTTTTCTCTGGGTGATTTAAGACAGTAATAATGAGGTTATTGGGTACAAAAGGAAAAGGCCAAGTCCTCCGCTGTATAAATCAGGGCTCAAATGTCAGCAGGTTACCAAAGTTTAAAAACAGAACCACTGTAAATGACTGTGTGCAGCTGTCTGCCATAAAGGTGGTATGAAAAGCATTAGATAAAACCTCAGTGATAGATACAGTATGACACAACATGTCACATTACGACATAATGTAAGAGCTGAGCAAGAGCAGATGTTTTCAACATCAAGGAAAAAATGGTTTCACAGTAATGCAGGTGTCCCTCTAATTAGTACACAGAAAGATGATTTTTTTTTCTTAATCACAGTACCACAGTGCTAAACAGTTTCATTACAACAGCCAGAAAATAATTTAATATAGAAAACACTATGTTTAAAAATTCTGAGCTTCACATTTAAATGGATTTAGTAGCAGAACAAGGTTATTGTGCTTTATAACCAACAGAAGGATGGTGTGCACAGGGTATTGGACACTGTATTGTGTGACCTGCTACAAATGTCATGGGAAAATAAAAGATTAAGTATGTTCCTAAAATAGATTAATCTTTATTTTTTATATTTTAATATTATGGCCTGATTTTGTTGAAATTATCAATTTTTTGCTTGGATTCCAAAGGAAAATAGCAGCTGAAATTTTCTTCCAAAGACTTGCTCCAAATTTCATTGAAATTTTGTAACCCCTTTTTACCTTATTATTATATAGTAGTAAAAATTATCAAAGCTTTATATGCAATAGCATAAGTGGGGTTTTTTACTTTGTTACTAGTATTTATTCCTTTCCTTACTATTCACAGTTACAGCACCAAGCAGATGCATGACTGGAACAGAATGTCCTCATATTAGGTACTATATAAGCAAAATGAGCTTTTTGGGAACCTGAACTATTTATAGCTGAAACAACACTTTTGCTTGTGAATATTCTGCCTTAGTTATTCTCTCTCTGCTCAACAAAAAATAAACTACCTGAAACCTTTTTACATTTTTCCTTTATTTCCATCACCCCCCAAAAGTTTTTGCTTTCCCCTTTCTCTGAGCTGCTGTAACAGTACTGTGCCACTCTATTGCTAACTCCTCTTGGATTTTTGGGGCTATTTCATCTTCTCCCACTTTGGACCAGTCTTGACCATTTCAAAGTCACTGACAGGCTGCTGGCTCTCGAACCCGTGCTCCTTTACGGTGCATGTCGCTGGATTTGCATTTCACTGCTCAGCTAATGCAGCTTTTGCAGTTTTGGGAAGGTCTGAAGTGTGGTTTATGAGTCCTGCCTGTAGCCATTTAAGGTTATCATATATAACAGCTGTTTCCCCTTATGTGTATCACACATCCCATAATGATTTTATTTACATTACGGATGCTTGGCTCACAGTTTCTGCTCTCTCACACAAGAGCAGAGAGACTAGCTCCTTAAACACCACTGTAATTACTTGAGGTGTTCAGTGGTGTATGAGCAGGGTCAGTTGTAGAAGCCATCAATCAACCACATTATTTTCTGGTCCACATGTTTATCATTAAATTGTTCTCAGAACTATTTTCATTGTCTGTCATTCGACAAGTAAAACCTGATTTTAGTTTCACAGCAGCTTCCTTCACCAAGGTGTCAGCTTCTCATCCTAATTATTCTGGGCTGACATGTACTTTGGACTTTTTTTCACCTCTCTTCCATTTAGTAACGATATAATAATGGCATTTAACTCCCAGCCATGATGGGAGATTCAACTAGCATTTTCCATCATTGCTGCAGCTTCACAGTCTGTTTTGAAATGGCTCACTCCATTTCAGGAATCAATAACACAAGATATATGTCTATAGCTTTTCAATTTCTCAGAAAGTGGCACTTTAATATGTCCCACGGGGCCATCAGGTGACCTAGGAAAACTTCCACGCATTCTCAGTCTCGGCTTGGCTTGACCTGAAATTAGTAAATCCTGCTCCTTTTCTCTCTATCAGAAATAATGAGCTCTTTCTTTGCCTGGGATATATTTGCATTCCTCCACTGACACCAGACAAGGCAATGGGGAGAGCCTGGTTTAGATCAAACTGGCAAAGCTTTGTGAATAACAAAGCTTTTTGTGAAACTATTTATATCCACACTCCTTATAACAGGAAAATTCTCACCCAGCTTCTTTTCTTGATGGATAAAAATAAACATGCTCAGGTACAGCTGGTGGTGTTACAATAATTAGTATGATAACAATAATATTAATGAGCTAACATCTCCTCAACATTCTTAGCAATGTGAATAATGGAATATAATTAAATATTTTGTATTGGAAGTTTACAGATAAATCAGATCATTAATAAATAAAATGAAGCTATGGTGATCTACACAAGCTGTGGATTAGACAAAAATTAATGCCTTTGTGAAAAAGATTGATGTGACCATGGGAGTACTAGGTAGGGGAAGTTTCCATCCAAAATCAACTTTTCTCAAAAAAGCCCCAACCATTAATGATACACAGAGAACAGAGATGAATATCAGTATCTGTAACTGAGTGTTTATTAGCTGCCAGCACTAGAGAATACATTCTACTTCTGAAATTCATAAGCAACACAAGAAACACAAAAAGTAGGCTCTAGTGACTGTTTAGAGAACCATTATTTTAGGTTAAATTTTTACTGGACAACATTTGAATAGGACACTGATAATTATAAACCACTGTTAGTGCTTGCAGTCTCCTGATGTTGATGTTCTCCACTTCTGCTGTTCAGCTCCGATGTGTGTCATAGAATGGTTTGAGTTGAAGGGACCTTAAAGATCATCTAGTTCCAACACCCCTGCCATGGGCAGGGACACCTCCCAGTAGACCAGGCTGCTTAAAAGCCCATCCAACCTGGTCTTGGACACATCCGTGATGGAGAATCCACAGCTTCCCTGGGTACCTGTTCCAGTGTCTCACCACCCTCACTTCTTCCTAATTTCTAATTTAAATTTCCCCTCTTCCACTTTGAAGCCATTACCCTTTATCCTATCACTACAAGCCCTTGTAAAAAGTCCCTTCCCAGCTTTCTTATACATCCCCTTTATGTACTGAAAGGCCACAAGGAGGTCTCCTCAGAGTCTTCTCTTTTCCAGACTGATCAACCCCAACTCTCTCTTACTGTGTTTACTTAATGAAGGTATTCCCAGGAATTATGGTAAATATCAATCTTTTTTTTCATCTTGTTCATGAGCAACACATGCAAAAGATCTTGTTCAGGATTGCTAGCTGTTTCTGAGCTTCTTCTAAATATTTGCCTTAAAAAAAAAAAAAAAAAATCAATCATGGCTGCATGAGCTTTTACAGCAATTACAGTGTAAATGTCAAGCTCAGGCTATTCCTGCATGGTAATAGTTCTTCTAAACAAAGGTGCTATAAAGTATGTGCCACTTGTGACACATTCAGGAAAAAAGTATATTAAAAGGAGCAACAGAACAGATTATTCAATGTTGTGTTTGCTTGTAGGAAGCCTGTAGGAGATCAGATACAAGCATATATTTGCTGCTGACATCTCCGTGGACTCACAGGTTCCTCAGATGTGACAACTTTGGAATAAGGATTTTTTGAAAATGTTTTATTGATATAACTCGTGACACAGATGACAAGAAACTATTCTATTGCAGCTTTCAGCTATAAAGGGCAGAAGCTTTTCATACAAAGGTTTAAGAATTTTACAATTGCACTTTATATGTAAAAGAAGCAAGTGCCCTAAGTCCACTTCTGTACTTTTCTTTCTTTTTCCTCCATAATTAACAGTATTTATTAGTATTACTACAGAAACCACATTTCAGAACCTAACTCTGCCCTCACCTATGCAAGCCTGCTTCACCCTTCAGGCATCTCAGGGGGAATACCAATGTCCAGCTGATGGCTCACTGGTTTGAATTTGTCTGCATGGCAATTCTCCACCAACAAATAATATTAGAAAGTTCATTGTAAATGCATCCTCTGGGTAACCTGCTATGTTATCATTTTCCTCATGATGTCGGTCTAGGACACAGGATAGTTGACCTGAACTCAAAGTCTTGCTATGTGTATTTTGGTACCTCCCTTTACTGCTGCCTTACTTTCTTTGTTGCATTCTCTTTACAAAGTGTGGACTTTTATACAACCTCCTTTTTTTTTTTTCTTTTTTTTCTTTTTTTTTTTTCTGTTTGGTTGGTTGGTTGGTTTGGTTTGAATTTAAATCCTAGCTCCTTGGGGCTCTACATTTCACCATAAGAGCATACCTAGCATCACAGGGCTCTGATTTTCTTGTCACCCTGGGATGCTAATATGTAGTGTTACAACTGCTCTACAATGCAATGCTGAAATCAGCACAGAGCCTTGCGTGAGCCCGCTCTGACTATGGCAAAGCTCAGAGCTAATAAAACCAGATAAAATACACTTGTAGGAAAGTTCTATTTAACATGCTCGCTATTAGTATCTGGCGGTAGATAAATATCAAATATTAATATTTTTATTAACTGAGAATTCAGAAAGTAATCTAATTAGCCTCCTAATAAAGAAAAATGTTTGCCAAAGAATTAATCACACCTTGCTATAGTTCACTCCATTAGTTTTGACATCTTCATTTCGAGGAACTGCCTCTGCGTCCTGTTCTGAGCACCATTAAATGCAACTAATTGGGAGGAAGCAGCTGTTGTTGTATGATTTACCATGACCAAGACAGAGATGTGGTTATTTTGTTATAAATATTCTCAAGATAAATTCTGGTAGTTCTGTAAGTCAGGAGGGTCTAGTGTGAGAGCATCAGGAAAATATATTCTCTCTGGTATAAAGACAGTGAGGGATTTCTCCACTCTCTGCTCTCTTCTGGCTCTAAGCCACCCCTCGAGCTTGCTCATGCCTCAGGGTCTTCACAGCAGCTGTACCGAGTTTGATGGGAGCTGGAAATAATAGTTGTTAAAAAAAGGAAAGGTATTTGCCATGTCGCTTAACTAGACCCTGGCTGCAAACTTGCATGGTCATGTCTTGGAGAACAACACAGAAAACAACAGGAAAGAAAAGTGGTGAGGTTTTTCCAGCCCATCCTGTGTAAGCCAGCGGGGCTGTTTCCAAGAATAGACACTGGAGTCAATTTTCCAGACTAGTTTTAAGACTCCCAAGTGATGAGATACCCTGGGGAATGTTTTTTTTTATGATACTTCTCTACCTGCTGTCCTGATGTTCAACCTTCATTTTTCTTTTTCTTATTTTTCATTAAATTACCCTGTGTTATGAAATCAAGCATGTTATGTCATTTAATTGCTCTCTTTCTTGACTGCAACATAAATAGTAGGAAAAACCACTAACAAAAGAGAATAAACAGATGTTGTAGATGAAATAAAGCAATGCTAATTATTTATACTTTATGAAAAAATCCCATTTGATATTTGTAAGGTTAATGCCACACCACATATAAGTAATTACAATAATAGTATATAGAGCCTACATAGTCTGTAGGCATAATTGTTTTGCCTTCACATTACCTTATTTTACATAAGGGGAAAATCTGCTGCAGGTTTTAAATTAATTGTTTGAGGTTAGGAATCCTACCTCTTGCAGAGGAGTCTGAAAGTCATTGTCTGCTCCCTGTCCCTTTGCCCTAAATCTCACCTTGCTCTTTGCTACGCTATAATCTAATTAATATACTAGTTATGTGCCTGTCAAACACGACATATACCATGCTACAAGATGAGGTTGTGCTTTTGATTATGAAAGAAAGACAGGAAAAGCTAAACACCTCTAAAACTCTAGGGCAAAAATGGGAATAAGCAGTAATATACAAGTATGGCTTGAAACAAAAAGAAAATGTTTGTATGAGATGACAGAGAAGATGGAAGGAATTATCTCCCTTGCCAGGCTATAAAATGAAGTGGAAAGAAGCAGACATAAAACAGTAAGTAGGAAAGGGGGTTTCGTTTCTGTACCACTTTGTAGAGCTTTTAAGTTGCATACCTTTGCTCCATCCCTACAGTGTGTATGCTGCCAAAGATAGAACATTATTTAAATTTCCTCTAGCCTCCCCATCCCCTAAGCATCACTGATAGGCAGTGTAACAGTAATCCTCACCTTCTGTCTCTTGCATTTTCTCTGAGTCTCTTTAGTAGTTCATATTCATCTGTTTCCAATAATGAAGGCTTTCTGCTGATAAAACTCTTACATATTTAAATGCCATTTTCAAACAAATGTAGTCTCCTCTTCTAAACTTCCAGTCAAGACAGGCAAAAAAACCCCAGCCTAATTTAAAGGAAGGAGGCTATCAACCAGATGGGTAAAAATATGTTCTCTGTGTGCCTGCACTACAATGAGAGAAATTATAAAGCAGGATGAATTGGTCTTCTAAAGCATGCTAATGTTGTCTCTTTACTGTCCTTTTTCTTTCATAACACCTGAAAAATGTTGTTTGTTTTTTTTCCTGGAGTAAAAAGACAGACTAGAAATCAAGCCTCTCTCCAACCTCAGCTGGTGAGTCCTGGGAATTGAGAGTGCAGCAGGAGTGCAAAAAGTATTCTTGAGAAATTTTGTCTTCAAATTGCTGGAACTCAATCATCCCCAGGACCAGTGAAACCAAGGGCTTGGAAGAGCAATTCACTCAGTGAGAACTTTGTGTCTACATTCAAAGAGGTTAATAAAAGGTCTAATTTAGTGTCATGCTGAGTAACCAAGGTCTTCTTTTGGCCTTAATGAGACCATTCAATGAGATGCCTCAGTGCAGCTAAGGAGCATAAACCAAGGCAATAATTTTTCAAAAAGTTTCTTTAAGAGCTTTGATTGGTTAGTGGGAGTAGATCCCTCTGTAAGGCTTATGCATTATTAGGGCTGTAGGAACAATATGTGAGAGAGTATCATCAAGTCAAAGTTAATGACAGCATTTTGACAGAGAACCCAAACCATAATTCATTCCCAGCAGGAGCTAGTCCTGAACGATTTACCTTAGGAAAGCAAGGACTTTGGTGTTGTTTGGTGTTTCAGACACATTCCTTATTGGAAAAGCTGTGAAGAAGGGACCTGCTCCAGGGGGAACCTGGTATGTTTCAGTCAGTCCTTCGGTCTTCACAAAGAGAAAAGATGGCATGATCAGTCTTACTCAAAACATTTTTCATACAAATATCCATGCAATAAAGGATAAAAAAGCATTGAAGATGGTTTTTTTTCCCTGAAAGTACAAGAGTACTCTTAGTATAAGGGACTAATATCTTTTCTACATCAGAGGAATGTGGACTGACATAAATAATCTACTTAAATCTAATCAAGCCCTGATTTATAGTGCAGAGATTTTCCCTCAACCGTAGATATAAGGCAAATACGGTGACATCAGAGCAAGCACACCAAAATCAGCCTCCTTGCTCTGGTGTAAACCCAACATAAATGACAGGAGAATCAGGCCAAGTGAGAAAGAAAAGAGGGGAAAGAACAAGCTGGCTCCAGGGAGCAGAGAAGGGGAAAGAAGCTCCAAAAGAACACAGAAAAATCTTTATTCCTTCCCTATGCTTACACACACACAGACAAAAATAAAAATAAATTAAAAAAAAAAAGCCTCCCAAAGGACAGTCAAAGCATGAGGTCATTATGGAAACTTCTTAACACTTGTAAATGCATTTTCTTTCACCAACATTCATCTGGAAGACTGGAAAAAAAGAGATAAGAGGGGGAGAGAAAATGGTATGAGGAATAAAATATTAACATATACTCAAAATGTCAGAAGTACAAATAATTGAATATTTGATATTTTGACTCTTTCAGGCTTTGTGATTCCCTAAAAGCACTTCTAGGTGCACATATTTTTGAATGAATGAATGAATGAAGTAAATTTACATCAATATCTTTCTTTTCACTCACATAAGAACTTAAGGCATTTTACCAGCTTGGGAGACAGGAATTACCAATAATAATAAGATAGCATGAAAAAGAGCTTCCCCATATTTCACTCTTCTTCTGACATTTCACCATTTCTCAAAACCCTCTCTGGAAAACAGCATTGCACAGGCAAAAGCTGTACTTCACCTAACAAAATTTTAGGTGGGATGAGAGTTTCTCTTCTGGATCTCATCACACCTACAGGGATAAAGATCCTCTTTTTGCTCTGGGATTGGGTGTACCATTGCCACCTTCCCAACCTTGCTAAATGTGATAGTTTCTCATTAGAAACATTGGGAAAATATTCAGTCAGTCCTGGAAATACCATCACGACCTCGGAAATTATTTTGTTTCTTTTCTTTCCAAAGCACTTATTTATCTCCTTATACATTTAATAAATTATCAGTAAATAATAGTGGTTACTGAAAACCACTGTATCTGCCTGCCTGGTTGCACAAGAAACTCTCTGGAGAACATATATTAATGTAATTTAAAATTTTAATTTTGTATGTGCTGTTCCTTTCTACATGCTTTTTCATGCAGCAAGCTATGAAGCAATAAATTCACCTTAATTTTCCACTTCTTTTGGATGCAATGACAAGTTTAGGCTGATTCAGCAGAGTAGAAATAATTTTGACACTTACAGTTACCAGATGAGGTTTAATATAGGGATTCAAGCTGTCATGGGAAATCTGCAAGCTCTTGCAGATTCATAAGTTTATCCATAAATGTTTAAGAATTTGCAAGTATTAGAGGCCCATTTTCAAATAAAAAAGAAAAGGAAGAAGAAGGAAAAATACCCAAACCTTTTAAGAATTTCAGGAACTTCACATGGGAAGCTCACAAAAGTACACCTCATTGATACTAAAGCTGATCCAGAGACAAAACTGCTTTGTTAGATATATTACCAGTTCTCCACTTATTATATCTCTGGGCAAAGCCTGCAGTATATCTATGTGCAGATACACATCACTCTTTCCAAACACAAAAGCAGCCTTGTTTGAAGGTTAAGTGATTAAATCCTCCCCCTACAACATTTCCTCGGGCAGATCTATTGTGCTAAAGCCCTTGAGCAAATCCAGATTATGGTTTTGGAGAAAAATCAGTCGGG
>JANIJG010021746.1:0-10069 GCA_024611175.1 Megaceryle torquata
AGTTGGATCAGGGGTTGGACTCGATGATCTTGGAGGTCTTTTCCAACCCAATCTATCTATTCTATTCTATTCTATTCATTAATCTCTGGTTCGCAGAGATCTGAGCGCCTGCCTGAAGTCATTCAGGTTTCAGTGCATAATTGGATGGACATTATGACATTAGAACATCATCCGTAGGGGAGATGGTGTTAAGAAGCATGCTCTATAAAGACAAGGCCTGCAAAGTTAATCAGATCTTCTTTACACAAATGATTGTTGATTAATGAAACTATCTCTACTGTGTCGTTTAAAAAGTTTAGTACCATTAATGAGCTACACATGCACACACACTCAACACGTGGTTTTTTATGGAGCTATCTACCTACCTACCTATCTCAAGGTACTGGAAATTGGATGCAGTAAAGGAAATAGAAAAAAATACAATCAAAAACAGTTCAGGAAAGCGTACTGACAGGCTGTATCAGAACCAGGAATGCAGCCTGTACATCCCAGGCAGAGCCCTCAACCCTCTGTCACCACGCTCATCCCCCTCCACAGAGACATAGCAGCTACTCCTTGTGCAACCTTTGCTCACTGGACTTTGACACGTTTACCAAAACCCGAGAGAGTGAGTTAGAGATAAACTGCCTGCTGTTAACCCATCGTACGATTAACAGAGTGCGTAGCAAGCACTATTTCATCAAGAACTACCAGTAAGTAAGAAAATGTTGGGGTGCAGTTAATCCACAGCAGAAGTGGAGAGCAATGTTGATGGCCAGGCCAGTGCTGTGTGTGCGCAGCCAACAAACTGTTGCCTTGGATGCTCTCCTGACCACAAGCGATGCCAAGCCCCTGGCTGCCATCCACCATCAGTTTATTGTTCACTAAATGAACCTTCACGTCCTTCTGCTTCTACGCGTTGTAGCTCTCAACCTTTATAACTCACTATAAAGAACACAGAGTTTGAAGCTCAGAAAGCTCAGTTTTGAAGTCATGGGGACAAAACTGCACCTAAAAGGTGCTACAAGGGGTAGTTTAAACCAAGGGAGTCTGTTTATAGTGGGAGAACAAAGCATTTTCTTGTGGATTTTTTAAGTTACGTTCGGAACAGTTGTGACTGAATGTGTGACAACGTTGAACAACATCTTCTGTACTTTTACAGCAGGTAGTCTTCAGAGCAAGAACTGCTGGCAGCCACCCTCGAATCATTCTCTTTCTCGTTCACTGCTTGGCACTAATTTCAGACTGATTTTCCCAAAGAGACGTTCTGACACGTCACCTGAACCGGCAGCCAGGGACACGGCCCCAGCCGCACCGAAGCCAGCCGCCAGCACTGCGGAACCCTGCGGGCCCGGGGGGTGTCGCCGGGGGGACTACTGTGGAAGGGGCCGCCCGACGGACCCTGCTCCGGGACCTGCTGGAAACGCTGCCAGCTAAACCCGCTCCCTCCCGCCTCCTCCAAGAGACCTTCCCCGCGCCAGAGCGTACCTGTAGGGGCCCAATGCAGCGGGGGCCTTGGCACTGCTGATGATTTTCTTCACCAGCGAGGTCATTGCTGTTGCTGTTGCTGTTGCCGCCACCGTCGGTCCCCGCTGCCGCCGCCGCGTCCCCCAAGGGCTTCTGGGAAATGTAGTCATTGGGGGCGCGGCGGCGCGGAGGCTGCGCTGCGCGCATGCGTAGTGCGGACGGCCGCGTGGAGCGGGTGGAGGCCGAGCAGCGGGTCAGTACCGGGCCGGGCTCGCTTCCATTGCTGCTCCCACTCCGTCCACAGCTGCTCCTCTCTCCAACCCCTTCCCGCAGCCCACCCGAGGCCCTGCCGGAGATGTCTGGGGCGAGGGAGAAGAAGCGGGCTAAGAAAATGAGAAACCAGCCGGCCAGCGTCACCCTTCCCGCGGAGCCGGGGCCTTTCCCCGGCGGCGGGAGCAGAGCCTGCCCACCTCCAGGTACGGCTGGGGGACCCCTACCCAGCGCCGGGGGCGGGTGGCCGCGGAGGGGGTGTTCTCCGCTCAGGGTAGGGTAGGGCAGGGCAGGGCAGGTGCGAGAGCACCTTGGCCTTGGCACTTGGACGACCAAGGCTTCGTCCCCTGCCGTGGGCTCCTTTAGCTCCGGCTCTGCCACATGCCTTGTTAATACGCTCTTGGCCGTCCCACGACAAATCCCCGTCCGGCCACTGCGGCTTCTAAGTCCTAAAATTAAATAGGATGTTCCATCCCATCCAGTGATCTCTTTGTGTCACACCCGCGCCTTGCGGGACCCGTGTTTTCGGCCTCTCTGGCAAATGCACTGGTTTTGTAGCGGATCTGCCAGCCCAACCAGTTTGCCTGTGGCTCTTGTGTCCACGGAAGAGCACTGGCAGGAGGCAGCAAGGCCTTTCCCTCCAGCGGAGCTTTGCCAGGCCATAGCTGGAGCATTCCAGACACGGGTGACCTGTGCAGCTGAAGGCAGAAGGATCCTGCCAACCAGTACGTCAGGTGTTTTTTTTCAGTCTCTGGGTCTTCACCTGCATCTCCTGTGCTTCAGGCTTCAGTGTTCCCACCTCTACTCCCATTTAATGTTTTATTTTGTTACCTGTATTTCTGGGGAAAAAAAAAAACAACAACCAAACAAACAAGAAACAAACAGCAGATGTAAGAGCAGGGCCTATTGCTGTGTGGCCTTCAGAAGCTGAGAAATTACATCTTTGTGGTTGAACAAAAAAGATGTTGAGGTGCTGCTGTGTGCGTAGGTGACTGAGGAGTGCCCGAGCAGACAGAATGACATAACAAGTTGTGGTCAGCCCTGTCTGAAGATTCTGGAGTATCATTACAGGAGTACTACCAGATTAAACACACTTTTTCTACCTCTATTTGTAGAAGAGAACTTAAAAGATTATGTGGCTATCTTTTACTGTCCTGTTAAAAAGCTTTTTATCTGTGTATCTTTCCTCTTTACTGTGAGTGTCTTGGTTTTATAGGGCTATTCTCTAGAGGACCCTTCCAACCCCGACCCTTCTATGAAAGAAAAATAATCTAAATAGGAGTTATCAAACTATGGCTCTATAGAGCCTGAAATATTTTTCTTTCTTTAGGTATTAAGTCAGTCACAGTTTTTTAAACACCCTTCCATCTTCTGATGAAAATATTTTGTTCCTCCATTCCTGGGCAAACTTGATAGTGAAAGGGTGTGCTTGTGATGTAATTGCTGTGCAGTTACCCTCCCGTGCTTGACTGGGGCTGTAGGTCTACACAGATTTCCTGACAGAGGCAGCACCTATCCCTTTCTCCCAGGTATTTCCTTCTCACCTTCACCTCGCCGTCTGGACAGTGCTGCTCTCAGCCATGTGGAGAACCCAAACCAGTGAGTTATTCCACGTAAAAACTAACTTCTGAACCCAAACCAGTGAGTTATTCCATGTAAAAACTAACTTCCAAACCCAAACCAGTGAGTTATTCCACGTAAACACTAACTTCTGAACCCAAACCAGTGAGTTATTCCACGTAAACACTAACTTCTATTTCCGCCCTCATAATTATTTTTTCACCTGGCTTACTGCGGTTCCACGCGATGCGTGGTTGCATCAGGGCTGCAACAGCCTTGCTGCTGAACGTAAAACTTCAGCTTCATGCTTATTTGAAATGAGAAAAAGGAGGTTTCTTTGCTATTTTAAGTTCACATAAACTTATGCTGCTGGAGGTGAATCTGCTCCTGTCTGTTCCCCATGCCTGTGGTAATGTTTTGGGATCAATGGGATAGGCTTGTTCAAAGAAGCTGATCAACCTGAAACCTGGGGGTTTTTTTAAGTCTCTTTACACTACTTCTCCTGACACACTGGTTGATTTTCACTAGAGAAGCTCCCTGAGCTCTGTGGCCCCCTGTTCCCTCAAGTGCTCATCTTGATGCAGTGAGTGAGGTGCTAGGAATGGCTGGCAGGGCTATTTTTAGCCCAGTGCAGCGTGAGCTGCTGAGAAAGATACCTCAAGTTGTACTAGAAATCCGAACCAAGACATAACTGAATAGGTTGAGTATAAATTTTTATTTATTCCTATAAAAAGAACTTGCTTCTGATTTCTGATGGCTTTTTCAGGTGTATGTAGGTGAAACAGGAACATGTAGTGCAATCTTATGAAGAAAGGCCGCACACAGGTATCAGTTGGTCAGGCTGCTTTGCATTTCTGTTACCTCTCTTCATCTCTAACCCTGCAGGAGATGTTCGTTTCGAGCAGCAGAAGTTTCTGAATCAATCACCAGGGCCTGCTTACAGGAACGACCAGTATTTTCCAAGAGGACAAAATAGAGGAGAGAGGGGAAGAGGAGGATGGCAAGGAGGGCGCCCGAGTGTTTCTGAGGAAATGCCAAAATACATAACAGGTTTGTACATAAGAAAAAGGCGATCATTTATAAGTCCATGGCAGCTTGCTGGGGAGTCCTTTCAGACTTCTGAGTTGAAATGTTGAACTTATTTGTAATGAGGGACGTGCGTTTTGATTTCTGTTTGCCAGCAAAATCAGCACAGGCAGGCACCTGCTTTTAATGTGGCCAGTGAAACTCTTTTGCCCATGATAGGAGTTGAAGACAACTTGTCATCTAACAGAAGATTTATTTGGGAGAGCAGATTAGCTTTTCAAAATGTGGCCGGGGTCTGGGGGTAGATACACTTCCATAAGCACAAACCAAGACCAACCTCTGGACTTTGAGAGTCGGATCAAATCTAAAATCTGATCATTTTAAAACAGTCTGTAATATGATTGCTGCTTCCTTTTTTTCTGTGCTGAAGATTTTTTTCATCTCTGAAAACCATCTGAAAAGGTTGCTACTCTAACTGAGAAACAAAGAATCGCTTAATGCAAATAGGACTTGTTGGCTATAGCACGGCTTTCAGATTCATTCTTGTATAAGGATTTGCTTTAACTCTATCTGTAAGCTTCCAAATATCTAAAGAATTGACATTTCTTCAGTAGTAGTGTCCAGTATTTACCTTTATCTCAAGAAGTCAGGCTGATGTAGCAGGAGCATTGCTGGCATTCAGTAATTCCCTGTGTGTCCCCTTCTCTGATTTTTGCCATTTTTCCTGCTCTGATTCAGTTCTTTTCATTCCAGTGTCTTCCTTTGCTCAAGCCCGTGCTGCTGAGATCAATGCTATGTTGAAAGCAGTTGCACAGAAGTCTTCCAACTCTCTAGTTTTCCAGACTCTCCCCAGGCACATGCGAAGGAGAGCTATGAGTCACAATATTAAACGCCTGCCCAGGCGGCTCCAAGAGATGGCCAGGAAAGAGGTATAAGTGCATTTTGTATTATTTGATAAGCTGTATAGTGTTATGGGTAATGCCCAGTGTTCAGCTCTGTATTTGCTAGTGTTTGGTTCTCAGCTTCTCTGTAATGCTTCCCTGCGTACAGTGGTTCTCAAACTTTGACTGGCATCTGGATTCAAAATGCAGGAAGACCTCAGTTTTAGATGGTGGCTCGAGGAGATCTCACTAACCCCTCGGCTTGGTGATTATTGGACATCTTTAGAAGTTCCTAGAGTGGTGATGATGAAAGAGCCCACTGGGGTTGTTCAGGCAGCACACTGATCCTGGGTGATCCAGGAATCCTCAGTGACAACCTGTTTGCCTTGCACCCCACCACAGCAGTAGGGTGGGTGTGAGTGACCCTGTGGGCCTCGGGTTGGCACAGCCCGTTCATGACCAGCACAGTGGCTCGTGGATTACAGCTCAAAGACGGGAGCTACGCTGGAGTTGTGCAGCTTAAGACTTACTAGCTGACTACGCCTGGTTGCTCGTGAAGCTCTCTGATCTTGTGGCAGTATCTCAGTGTTTAGTCAGAATGTTCCTGTGGAGTTTCTTGCTCCTTACACGCTGTAACCTACCTGTGTGGTTTTAAAAAGAAAATACCAGGGTGAAAAAAAGTGTTTCAGCAGGATTTTAGTGTGAGAAGATCTGCCTGGTGTTTGGTATTGATCATCTCTAGATGCCTCTTAAAGTGGTCAAGTGAGTTGGCTTGGTTAGTTTTCTGTGTATTAAGGTGGACTGATTAACATATTTTGTGCATTATATTTTCCTTTGAATTGTCTTTTTCAAGTTCTTTGAGACCTTACCCCCTCCACCCCGAGTTCTGAAGATAATTGTTCATGATTCAGAAATTGCTTCAGGTACTTTCACACGTGTTCCTTAGCACGTGTTTTATTGGGTCTTGGTGACTTGTATCTCTTCTTTCACTGCTCTGCTTGGCGTTCTTTTTGCTTTGTTAGTCGGGACGAGAGATGCAGTTTGGCCTGTTTTCTGAGAACTGAAGGAAGAAGGCATGAGTTTTGCATAGTTATTTATGTACTCTATCCTTGTTAAATAATCTAGATTTCTTTAATGTGTATGCTTAGTTCTTTTGTGTCCTACTTCTTCAACTCCTTTCACATAATAGCCTTTCTACCTTCTCTGTTCATACTCATCCTTGTTTCCATTCTTTGTATGATTCTTGGACTTTTGAGATTCATTCATCCTGGTGCAGCTGTATTTCCTCTGCTGTTTTTGCTCCTCGGGTCTTTTGATGCAGTTTCTGTGTTTGCACCGTCTGTTTTCTTTCACGTTTTCTTGCAGCTTGTCATATTTCCTGCATTTGTTTCCTTTTGTAAAGGTCCTGCCTAGTATTTTTCAGTGTTTGAAGGTAACTGTTCTGATTCTACTGCATTTTCTTCCTCCTCCTTCGATCCTTTATCATGACCATCTTCATCCAGACATTCACCTGGACTGTCTCTCGGTCTTTTCATAAGCATAAAGACACAGAATTGTCATCTACAGTACCACATCCCTGGTTCAGAAAGGCAATTACAGGAAAAAAATCAGTCGCGTACCATTGATCCAGTGGCTTATAGTGCCTCCTCTGTGGTAGAACGATGGGTATGAGGGGAACATACTTGTTTCTTATGAATTCCTGTTTTGATTTCATGGCTTGCTTCAGTGTTTTCTGTGCTCACAGTAGTGATCTTGTAGTATTGTAACCAGAGGTCTGTTGTCAGCTATTGCTTGGTGAGCATACAAAGGACCTTCTAAGACTTTTTTTTTTTCCTGTGTATTGGTCCCTATTTCTTTCTTCCACTTCTCAGAAAGACAAAGATTGATTGAGAGAGTCAAGCCTTCCTCTCCAGCCATGCATTTGCCCGTAACAATTCAGACCTTGACTGGGTATTTATCAAGAATTCAGTCCTTTCCTGTTTGCTTCCACATACTGTGGAGTCCTTAGGGTTCCTAGGTGGCAGCCTGAAAGTCCATACTGCTGCTGCACGAGCTCCAGTCTTCCGGTCCTCCTAATGTCACATTCACTTGTTCATGTGGATATATCGATGTTGGACAAAAGCTTCCCACGCGAAGAAGCAGATCTTACTGTTCACTGGCAAGCTGCTGATTGTGTGTGGGATTTTGGTTTGTCTATAGGTTCCAGTCAAACCTTGATGCACCGGTGTGGATGGGCTTGTGTATAAAGTTGCAAAGTGTTAGTTAGTCTCAAGAATTAAGGAGTATTAAAATCAGAACAAAGTATCACTTAATGCTAGTGTTTCTTGTATCCTTACATCTGTATCCTTTTCCTTCTACAGAAGTTTGTCCTTTTGAGATTTCCTTCAATATCCTCTCTTTTACAAACAGGCAGAGAAAGCTGTACATCAGAAAAAGGAGCAGTCGAAGACTAAATGCCGCAAAGCTAGACGGCGCCACGTAAATTTGGTAGCGGAGTTTAATCGCAGACAAAGAAAGAATATTTGGCTGGAAACGCATATTTGGCATGCAAAGAGATTTCATATGGTAAAGAAATGGGGATACTGTTTAGGAAATAGCCCTACAGAGAAGAGCTACAGGGCTTGTTACCGAGCCATGACAAAACACTGCCTTCTTCAGGTACCATGTTTACATCTGCTTTCTTTGTTATTTTGCCAAGATGAAGTAATCGACTGATTGGTTATAATGAATATTTCTGTCTCTCTGAAGTACTCTTGTGTCAGCTGTTAATAACTGCTGAGTATAAAACAAGTGATTTTGTAACTGTAATGAAGGGTGTGGAGTATCAGAGGGAACAAGATGAACCTCCAGAACCTTCAGTCTGACGGTAACTGTGACTGAAATACTGTATCATCAGTCTTCTCAAGAGCAAAGAGATTCAGTGAATTCCTGCATCATCTTCCTGAGCAGGATACTACTGAAGACAGGTGCTTTGGTCCATGTCCTTTTTGGTCTGTTGGTTTGAGGCGGATTTGCCCTCAAATGAGAAATGCCTGACAGGTCTCCTATAACAAACAGTTTTCGAGAGTTATTCTCACTTTATCACTCCCCTGTTGTTTCAGGACTTATCATACTATTGTTGCCTGGAGTTGACTGGTAAAGAGAATGAGCTTCTGAAGCAACTTGCTCGAATATGTAGCACTGATACAGGTAAAATTTATGTAGTTCAAAATAAAGTTAAGATTCTGCACTGGCTAAAGGATGAGCCAGCCTTTTCCTTTTTTAATATCCTACCAATCTCAATAACAGAGTTGCCACTGAGTTGTGATTTTGGTTGAAAAACTTAATTAAAATGTCTCATGCTCAGATCAGGCATTTTCAGTCCCCTTTTAAGAAACTAATTGTGGTTCAGCGTTAGCAGCTCAGCAGTCAGGCTGAATTATTTTTTTTCTTACTTTATGTTTTTTTTACCAAGAGTTTTTTTTGTTTCTTCCTCAACAAATGTTGTCTTCTTCAGGATTAACATTTGAAGAAGCTTGCTGTCTGTCTGGAAGATTTGAGGGTTCCCTGAATCTTTACCGAGCAGATCGTTACCCTGAGGATGCGCTTGGTACTGTTACGTTTATTTGGAAACCCAGGGATGGATCTGAAAACAGGCAGTTGTGGATCTGGGTCCATCCAGCTCTCAAACAGGTATGAACTCTGATTTCTTTATGCAATGTACATTTTTTAATGCTGAAAATACCTTCTGGAGAGTGTAAAAGATAATACATGGCTTTAGGAAATAAAAATTGGAAGACTGTTTCCACTCTAAAAATATGTATGTTCTGCAGCTTGATTTTATAAAGCTTGTGCAGAAGGTGCATGCCCCTGAGGTTTGTTTTAGGTATTTGAGGTGGTGAAAAGTTTTCTGGTGTCACTTGCTTCAGGAAACGTTTGCAATGTGATGCAGCTTGATTCACATCCTTCCCACTGGCACTCCCAATGGGCTAAGTTCAGTCTTACCGTGGAAAATCATAAACTGATACTTAGCTATGAGCTGAAAAAAAAAAACCAACCCAAAACTTAAAAGAAGTAAAATTTTGTGCACCAGCATTTTTTGTTACATTAATTTGAGTGAGGATAAATTCTTAGCCACATTCAGTATTACTTTCAGCTCTTGCTAGCAAGCGCTGGGCTTCAGCAGAATGAAGTTTATTCCTTTAAATCCATATAGGAAAATAAAATAACAAGCTTTGCGATGCACTGCTTGTCATATTAATCCAAACCTTTTATTTTTCTTAAGGACATACTGAGAGAGTTAAAAGCAATTTTTCAGTGTTCAGAGCCTGAAGCAATCTATGTTCCTGAGCCTATTGCAACATCAGTTCAAGAGAAAAAGCAAATGGATGTTGCTGTGAGCCTTGGCAAGAAAAGAAAGAAGGAGGAGGATAAAGAAGGAGAAAAAGCTGTGCCAGTGAAAAAAATCATTGGTGATGGCACTAGAGATCCTTTCCAGTCCTACTCTTGGATCTCACAGACTACCGGCATTGTGATCAGGTTTGTTCACAGTGGAGTCAGAAAATGTGGCCCTTAACCACTGAATAGATCTGAATTCTGGCTTAACAGTGCTTGGTGCAAAATTGCTTGTTGTCCAATTGTCCATCCGCCTGATGTTTTCCTTTGTTTCAGTGATAGAACCATGGAGATTCTCAGATACCGGCTCATTGGGCCCTTGTCACACTCCGTCCTTACAGAGACCTTGAAAGCTGCTTCTCTCCAAACAGTAAGGAAGTTGGCAGTTTGCATGTTACTGTAACTTTGATAGATTTCCAGAATGTGCAAGCTTGGTTTTGCTAGGAAGAATCATAAACTACCTATCCTTGCTTGCTGTAAAGGCTAACCTCTGTATTCCTACTCTGTTAGCT
>JANIJG010021746.1:10169-32526 GCA_024611175.1 Megaceryle torquata
TTAAGGTGTTAATGTCGCTCTGGTCCATAGGCCTGTTTGCTTATCCTCAAATTGTTCTGGTTTTGTCTCTGATACTTAACCTTTACCTATCAAGAGCTCAAATCTGGATTTTAAGTAGGAGTAGGAAGAAAACAGAAGCAGTGGTGCTGCTGAGCAGGCTAGGTAGTCTCTGCTGTAGTGATGTATTCTGCTGAGAGATCCAGAGTAATTTGTATTCTCTGTGACAAGCTGTAGATCACATTTCTTGAGCAAGGAGCTTGGACACCTAGAGCTAAAGGGCAAGATGTGTCAAGTATAGAAACTGTGTTTTCGGTCAAATCAGCAGCTTCTCCAGGATTTAGTATTTTGTTCACCTCTTGGCACATAGCATCGCTGTGATTTTAATGGAGGGGTTTTGTCTCTCGCGACAAGCGTGATGAGGGTGTAAATTCCCCAGCTTTCTGTAAGAAATAATTAACACCAAGATAGGAAGCGTTGTGGATTGTTGTTATTTTTGGAACGCGGGTTAAACTGAACAGCTTATTGGGGATTACTGTGGAGTATAGGAATAGACTGCTGTCACAGTTGAAGGGCAGGAGCAGTTCTGTTCTCACTCAAACCAGGATAACTGCATCAGGAAAACGGGATTTTTGGTTTGAAACTTGAAGAGGAAGAAAGCTGCCGTAGTGGTTGAGAGAAACTGAGAATGAATTTATACTGATAGAAAATACTGAATGACCACTTGAGCTTAATTAGATGTGTTGTTTTCCAGGAGATGGCAGATTCAGAGACAGAACTGAATAACTGGTGGGTAGAAAACTGCAAGGACTCTGAAAAAGTATCTCTTCATCAACGTCAAAGTGCTATCTTTGAGCTATTAGAAGGTATTTGGGCATGTGGGTGCTATGGAAGGAAAAGGAAACTCTTAAACTCTAGTGGTCAAAACTGGAATGTTAATAAGTTGACTCTAAATTAGAAATACTTATTTTGTGCTTGATTGAGAGAGTGATGCCACTGAGCATCGCTCATTGAGCCTAAGTACTGCTGTGGCGTGTAAAAGATTTGAGAAATGTCACATCAAGGTTTGGGTTTTTTTGAGAAAATATGAATCCTCCCTGTAGCCCAAACTCTTAATAGATAAACTCAATCCTGTTTCTTATCCTCATGAACTTAGATTTGAGATTGCTGATGGGATATACAGTCTGACGTATAGTCTCTCTCCCCCCCCATACACACCAAATGAAGGCAATACATTGTACAATGCCTCCATAGGTGAAATGGTAGGCTCCTACCCAAAGTGAAAGTATTAGACCTTGCTGTATATATTTTTTATTCTAATGAATAGTTTCATATTTGGCCAAGTTGTAAAGTCTCATAAAGTTAACATCTCCTCACTTTCTAGCACTGGAGCAGCAGGTAAGGAACTGGCTTTGGTAGATCTCTCACTATACTCGAGCTATCCAATGTGAGGCAGTTAAGCAGAGATGAGGTAAAGCTTTTAAAAACCACTTTTTTAAAGGTTCTTTTCTCTGAAAGACAGCTGCAAACCAAAAGCTGCTTTTTCTTTAAGAGATGTGTCAAAGGCAAAGGTTGAATTGAGTCTGAAAGTCGTGAGAGCGACCGTGCTTCTGTGCTAAGCATAAATGTGATTGCAAACTAAGTCTTCCTCTGCTATTATTTTCTGTTGTTATTAGATATTTAACAAGCATTGATGAGTTTTGAAAACGTGTTAAATTGAGTTCTCTGGATTGCTTCTCTTAGAGTGGTGTCACATCCCTGCAGGCACAAATGCACAAAACAGTAGCGCAGAGAAAATTTGCAGCTTAATCGGTGGCTTCATGGCAATGTTCATCTGTGTATTTTTAAAGGGATAAGTTCACCATCAGAAATGCCACCAGGTACAATACTGGGCCTCACTGTTGGAGATCCTCGAATCAATTTGCCAAAAAAGAAGACAAAAGCCATGCCAGACTTTGAAAAATACCAAGGTAAAATGCCTTGCTTATACTGTGCTTTTCCTGGGACTCCAAAGGCAAGACAGCCAGTTTCTCTCTATACTTTTGTTTTCATTTACTGTCATCTTCTACTGCTTATCTCTTGCTGTTTCCTTCTAGCATTTGATTTCAGAATGTTTCCTTCCACTTTCCACAGCGCCTGGCAGAACAGGAACAGCTTGAAAGTTGCATAGATTTTAGCACAGCAGTTGTGAGGGAGGGACATGCACCAAAGCTGGTCTTGTGCTCAGTGGAAGCCTCTGTCTGACCATACAGATGATCCAGGTTCGAATCCTGGCAAGGCCAACCAGGTGCTAAAAGCTACTTAGTAAGTTCCTGCTTGGTGTGTAGGCTACTGATGCTGTTTATCTCTGCAAGAAGGCATCTGCTGTTTCCAGTTTATAGTCTGACACTGATGAAAGTTACAGTTCCACTGGAAAAAAAACCAAAAAAACAACAACAATACCATTGTAACATTAGCATTTCAAATGGCCAAGATGTTGGTTGTGTTAAAAGATGAAAGATTGCAAGCGTGACTTCTGAAACTTCCATTTCATTACACAACATTTCAGTGCAAAATGGAAATTCGGTTGGGTGTGAATGCCCTTGAAAAATGTGCAAGAGCTTATACAGTATAGAGTGCAGGTTGCACTGGACACAGACTGCCTCACCTAACGAGAGAAACCTAATAGCCAGCTAGCAAGCAGTAGCAGAATGCACAAGTTGAATGTTCCAGAGACTTGAAAATCCTTCCTTTCCTTTTGTATTTGCAGGACACAGAGTAATCTGCCTTGCTTTTCACTCACATGAGACTGACCACCTATTTCAGTTACTGCCTTTTAGCTCTCTGCAAAGCTCTCTGTTGTTTGGATTTTCTTGTATTGTCCTGTTCTACCCTCTGCATCTAGAACAGCCTGTTAATTAGAAGCTACTCCTGTTAATTAGGAGCTGCTACTCAGCTATCTTCATCATTACTGTTCCCATTGGAAATGGTGCTGCATACGTGACCTCTACTTTGTCTCCTTCCTGCTGAGAAGTAAGGGGAACTATATAGCCCTTGTTGACAGATGCTGGTTTGAGATGATAGAGGAGTTAGCACTTAGAAGTAATTCATCAGCCTTCATTCTGCTTGTCATGTCTGTGAAGCTATGCTCAAGAAAGCGAGATCAGAAAGCATCTAGGCATTGGAAATACAGTAGTTTCTCTCCCACTGCCAGAGCTGGTTGTCCCTCAGGAAGGAGGTCCATGGTGAAGAGATAGTGATGTAATATTGGGAGTCAAAAGGAAGAAACTATCAGTGGATTTCTTTTTTTTTTTTCCTTTGGCTGGCTAGAAATGGCCATCTTCAAGATCTTTCTATTTGGGGTTATCTTTCACTTGGAAAAAAAAAAAATCTTTTAAACCGCGAACATTCAGAAAAATTGGTGTTACTTTCTGAGTGGTTTGTCTGTCTGTTTGTTTCATCTTGAACTTAAAACTGCATCTATTCTCTTTGACTTTTATTTGTGAGGGGGAGAAGGTCCTTGTTCAGCTAGCAAGGGAGTGTAAACTGCATGAGACCTAATTCAGATTCTGCTAAAGGACTTGATGTTGCACACTGTGAAGTAAGTTGAGTAGGCAGAAGGATGAAAGAAAGCAGACAGTACAGCTGTCACCCTTTTGATTTTCAACTAGAAATCATGGTAAAAGAGTAGAAAAGGAGAGGGCAGCCCTCCTACAAAAGCAGTTAGAGACAATGGGAGGGACTAAGGGTTCTGCAAGGAAAGTGGCTGCTGTTTCCCACCTTTTCCCAGCTGAGGTGAGTTCCTAATGCTGCGTGGGAGGAGTTACAGGATCATTCACCATCTCCTGCAGACCTAGTAGATGTGCATTGGAGGAATACTGTGGCATGGTAGTTCTACCTGAGAAACTCAAGACTGAGGTCTGACTGCCACCTTCCTGTCTCCCTCATCGAGTATTCCTAGGTGTTTGTTGGAAACAGAGGCTGTTGTTACTCTGCAAAGACTGTTGTCCTAACCAGATTTTGTGGCTGACTCTGTGACAGCTACTACCTGTGCTACATCTCTGCCTTAATGGGCCTCCTTGCTCAGCTAGCTAAGAGCAGAGAAGTTACATTGTTTTTTAAATACTTCTAGAAAAGTAATCCCCATTCTGTGATTAAACTCGGATACTTTTCTAATTTTCTTGTCAGGGGAAAGCATTCAAGTGCATTTTGTTCTTGGTTGTTTTGAAAGAAAAAGTAAAATTGCAACTGTGTTACTAAAAGGAAGCCGTGATTGGTTATTGTGCAGAATACATTTTATGTCTAATCTGTTCTCTCTGTGCAAACTTTATGCTTTCTTGCCAGTCTTCACTGTTTCAGGACCCTTTATACAGTCTTCCTGAATTCTGTCATCTTAGTTTGTAATCTCCTTGGAGCATGGGGTCTTGTTGCATATTTCACTGCCTCTCTACAGCAGTTCCACACTTCCTCCCCTCCCCCCTCCCCGGCCCCTTCTTGCTTCCTGGACATTCAGATATTTGGATTAGTCTCAGTAAGCTTGAAATGACACTGTGTGTGTTAGCAGCTTCTGTACGTGCTTTAGCCTCTCTTACTCTGTGATGTTGTATAATGGCTAACTGATTTTCTTAGGAAAGCTTTACTAATTTAAAGATTTTTTTGTTGTTGTTGTTGTTGAGTGAATAGTTGAGAAAAGTTACAGCCATCATCTTTGCTTATGCATTGTCACAGATGCCATCTGTGAATTAATACACATCTGTCCTCTTTTATCCCAAAATGCTGTTCTGAGATAAGCCTGTGTAGTCTTTCCCCTGTGAGTGATATACTAAAAATCAAAGGTAATTTCAGTCTTTCCCAGTTACTCTTACTCCTGAGCGTGTGTGCATGTGTGCAAGCCGTGTGTAATAGACACACGCGGATGGGGACTTAATCAAAGAACTCTCTTCACTTCTTCAGGCTATGGAGTAGAAAGTCTGTGAATAAATCACTTTTTGCTGCCTTCTCAGCAGGTTTATGCCTTCTGGAAGCCAAGACTCCCAGTAAGCAGTCAGTGATTACGTGACTGCAAATTAGTGCTGTTCTTTTCTCCATTTCCAAGTACACGTCAGACAGTTTGCTGTGCTTGTACTGCCTTCTGCGGGAGAATGCAAACTCCACTGCCTTAAAAACTGCTCAACGTCAACTGTGGTGGAGCTTTTAAACAGTCAGTGAATGAGATGCATAGAAGGAGAAAGCATCATGAAATATAAGTGAGCTGAAGTTTCTTTTGCAGACACAGAGCCTCAGTCCCTGCCTGTAAACACACCTCCTGCAGAGGTTTAGGTGTCTGGCATCGGTTGTCCTGCTACCACACGCTCCTACATACATACAGCTCTGAAACTGCTCCAGCAGTGCTTATATTTTTGCTTTTTCTACTGCTTCCTCACAGAGAGAAGGAAAACATTCAAACAGAAGCACTCTTAGCTCTGTCATCTAAGAGTGTTAAGGTAATCGGCTATGCAAATCCGAGCATCAGCCTGAAATGGGACAAAATCTTTCCTCTACCTGCCTCTAAGTGCCGACCGCTGACCCTGGCAGAAGCAGATAACGTGCTGTTTGTTGCTGAGCTTTGTGTTCTTAGTAATACAACTCCCTATTTCCTATACTAGCTCTAACATCTTACTTCCACTACCATCACCCACTTACTCATCAGTAGAGTTATTTCCCCAGCAGTCTTAAAATGCGGACTGAAGAAAAGAGGAGAGAGGTAAGAAATAAGAGAACTGCTCTGAGGATTTGGAATTATGATTTGAATTACAGTACACTTAGTAGAGAGATTAACATCTTCAGAAGAGAGAGATTGATCGAAGGACTTAAGTGATTTAAAAAACAAAACAAACCCCAACCCGTGATGTTCCTTTAACATGTGAGACCTTGTAGAAGACAAAATGAGCAGCAGTTCTGCAAGTTTTAATTGCTGAACTATTAATAGGTTCCTTGTGTCTTTTATTGGTAAGAATTATTTTACGTAATACATGGATCAGCAGGCATTGCATACTGTACACTGAAGGCTTTTAATCCATAGATCACTAAAGGTAGGTATACGTTTTCTCTGCTTTGGTTAGATTGTGAAGCTGAAGAAGAGATGGGTGGTTTAATACTTCCATTTTAAAACTGGAAGCTGGTGCTAAAGAAGTAGTTGCATGCTAGTTATACCTGTAAAAATACTGCCTGTATGTACAGTTCTTAAAGGCCATCCTCACTTCTCTTACAGGTTTACTTAGGCAGACTTATTTCAGGCTTTTTAATGCTGCTCTTCCTGATTTTCACCAGGCCTATTCAGCTTTGCCTGAAAGGTCAAATTCCAGATTATTAAAGGTGGCATGCTGAAGATGTAACTTACACTGCCAGAGGTGGTGTCATTTGTAATAAGAAATGCCTGTAAGAGAATTCCAGGTTAATGCTTCTAAAAGTAACAGTTTATTTCACATTTTGTTTTGGAAAAACAGGTGATAGCAAGATGTTCCAGAAGCAGTGGTGCTTGTTAAGCTTTTAATAGTCTGTCCTTAGTTATCTGCTCATTGTACTTAGGATAGTGGAGTGGGTTTGCTAATTTGATACTTAAGCCACAAAACTTGTTTGCATTTTGTTTGAGAGTCCTCTCCTTTTGTAGATAGTGATAAAGTCAGACAGCTGTACCTGGATGGTGTGCCCATAGACTGTGCTCACAGCTTTATCTGGGACCAGGACATCTGTAAGAACGTCACTGAAAACAAAATCTCAGAGCAGGTAACTACGATGATGGATGGGCGTGGAGAAAATGGCTAATAGTTCACAGAGCGAGACTCTTGAAATGGGTATAAATCCAAGAGCAGCAGTTTCATAGTATTGAGCTGCTGAGTTGAAGCTTTTATCTTCCAGCCTTTGTGTCGTGTTCTTGCACACCCGTTGTTCATGATTCAAGGAAAAGAAAGCTTTATTGGATTGTTTGTAGGACTGAATAGTTGTAGGAAAATCCCATCCCAAACCCTTCTGATAAAAAGCCCTACATCACCTTGACTCGTCTGCAGCAGATAAAAGGGATGAAGTGGCACAGAGAGGCTCTGGCCATTCACACCTCAGGCATGGCAGGGATGGTTCTCCTGACAAAAGAATTGTGGAACAGGAGGAAAGTGAATCCCTCTGGTTCTGAACTGCAGCACACCGTGTTGTGGATGTTCTGGGTAATAACCTGTGATTTGTAGAGAGCTTTAAATGTGCTGTTTGAGGTTTGAAATCTTCCATCTTGACATTTCCATTGGCAATGGAGGAGCAACCCATCAAACGCATGGGTAAAGAGGGGATTTAGTCACAAGAAAAGATAAACTTCTGGCTGTTTCATGCCCAAATGTTCTTCCCATCTCCCTGGATGTAGTTCACATTTGCTCCCATGTAGTAACAAGACTGTTGGAAGCACCTGGTCAGTCTTGTCCTGTGCACAAATCTATAAATCCAGGTTGCGATGCTTGTGTTTCCTCCTTCATCCGTGTTGTACATTTTTGCCCTGAGCTTCAGTACCTGCTACCCATCAAGGTCTGTGGAAGTAAGAAATGGAGAAAAGGGTTCTTAATTTTTTTTTTTTTCCTAAAAACATTTTTCACACCTCGATGAAGGTCAGTTCAAATACATAGCATATTCCTAGTATGTTTTTCCTAGTTAGAAGTTCATCTCTATATCTTGGAAGGATATCTGGAAGAGGGGAAAATGGTTACTAACCCGTGGGAAATGTTGTCGTCTTCTCAGGATTTAAACCATATGAGAGCTCAGTTACTGGTACCTGGATCACACCTTGATTTGGGTCCTTCCGAATCCAAGATCCCTATACTGTTGGTGCAGCAGCCAGGGAAGATGGCTGGAGAAGATCGACCAGGTTGGGGCAGTGGCTGGGATATATATCTCCCAAAGGGCTGGGGCATGGCTTTCTGGATTCCTTTTGTAAGTGACTGTCATTTTGAATTGCAAGTAAACATGACAGATTATATAATTTGGTTTAAAAGAATCCATTTTAGAGAGTATGCTTCACGTTGTGTAACCAATTCACAGTTAGAGAATCAAAAACTTGCTTCAAAAGAGGGTGTGTCAGCTGGTTGTAGACAGATGCTTCATCTTAAAAACAAACAGTAGTTTTCCATGTCTTCTGTTGGCTACAACTGCCTCGGTCACAGTCTAAAGCAGGAAAGCAGAGTTTGGGGTAAGGAGATAAAGCTGGTGCTATAGCTCTCTGGTTTCTATCAGCATATGTACTTTAGATCTAAACAGAAATTATTTGATGCCTGTTGGCTGGTTCATTTCCAGCGTGGCTATCTCCACACCCCTGTCAACAGCTTGGTTGTTTCTCTCCAGTCTGGCTGAGACCTTCAAATGCAAAATCTGAGTTAAGCTCGAATACTCCTCTGGTGCTGTTTGGAGCATCCTGCTTTGAGTGTTTAGGAGACAGTTTTAATGTCTTTCTGCAGTTAAAATTTATGCTTTCGAGTGTGCAGGGGGGAGTTAATTGCAGTGATACCCGTTGTACAGTCTGAAGTGTCAGACTTTCCATTTTCTAAGGCAGGAGCTTCTGAAGCATTAATGTTTTGTTTCAGTTAGGAACCCGGCATCGGTACAAACATTGCTTTTTTTGGGTCTTGGTTTTTGTAACAGATATATCGAGGTGTACGAGTTGGTGGCTTGCAAGAGGCTTTAAAGCATTCTGAGTATCAAAGAACACCTCACACTCCAAATGATTTCCCAGACTGCCAGGCAGGAATGCAGTTTGCCAAAGAACTGGAAGCCAGTCTGCTTGAAAAATTCAAACGGTAATATTAGCTTAAAAATTGATTGCAAGAATGAACAAAAATGAATACTGCCTCCAATATTCCCTTCATTATCTATTGCTGGTTTTATTCGTTTAGACTTGGACTTTATGGAGAACTTGCACTAGTGTTTTAAATTCTGTATAAAAAAGGAAAAGAATCCTGGCTGGATTTAAAAGGAAAGCTCTGCTAAACAGGGCATTTAAATTAATGAAACCCTCCTACTCCCAGAGATATTCTCAGTTTTAAGGCTGTCACAAAGCTGCATAACAATAAAATGCAGCTATCTCAAGCTCCCTTAGCAGCAAATGAGGGAAGAGGCAGGAAAAGGCCAAGGCAGAATATGCAAGTACATACTAAGAGTTAAAGAATGAAGTTGAGTGAAGAGATATATTCGTGTCCACTTCTTAAATGACAGGTGTTCCTCTGCACAAGCTGGAGTGAGTTCCCCTTCCAGCTAGGAGGGGGAAGTATGAGAAGTTTAGAGGAGAATGTGGTGGACAGTCCCAGTAGATGGAAATGTGGAGCATGGCTGAAAGGCCACGGTGGTCAGAAATACAGCAGTGGTGTCTAGAAGTGTAACTTTAGAATTCTTGTTCGCTGAGATTGCAGCGGTTATGCACAGTTAACTTTCTGTTCTAAATAGTTGGAACATTATTAGACCAGCAGGACAAAGCAGATGCCTTTTGAAGTGCCAGGCACTGAATAAGAGCCCAGGAAGCAAATATTCTTACCTACTTGATTTATCATTTAGACATCCACCTGCAAAAAGGGCCAATTACGTCAAGCTGGGCACTCTGTCCCCTTTCGTCTGTCCCTGGGGGCAGCTGACAAAGAACTGGGAAGGAAGAATGAAAGCTTCAGGAGAGTTTGTACCTCCTCCTTCCCCACGCCCTGAGCACTGCGCAGCTGAGGGGCACAGCTTTTGTGACCCCAAAGCAGAAGCGGTCAAAGAAGCTTCCCCTGAGACCGGTGAGTTAGAGGAGACCATGGAAATAACAAGCTCTGAAGGGGCCCTAAGGACAGAGGATGTTACAGGCACCCAAGACTTTGGTGAGAGAGATGAAACTATGAGAAGTGACTTTATTGTTCTCAGGTATGTCAACATGGTACACGCATGTGAGGTGGTGTTTCTTTATCTGGGAAAGAGAGAGCTCAGCCTTGATTATTAAGATAAGAGAATTATTTGATCCAAATACAGTGAGGAGATGAAACAGTTTTGTTGTGGATCAAAATTTGCTGTTGAGCGGAAGTCTTTTCTCCTGCCTTTCCCCAGCAAACTTGACTGGATGAAGTAAATTTCTTCAGTGATCTTAAATTTATCACTCTTCAGTCAAGTTCAGTATTGAAGTTGGCATATTCATCTGCTTCCAGGTGGATGGAGCTTTTAGAGGCTCACGTTTGTGATTTTTAAACCTGTTGCTGTGTAAATCAGCCTGCTTTCCCTTTGCTAATACATCATCCCAGGTGGTTCTTGCACTACTTAGCAAGGTCTACAAAGAAAAGAGAGAATCCCCTGCATTCCAGTGCAACGCATGAGGGCAGCAGCAGTGTTTGGAAAGTCTCTCATTTTTGTGTAGCTGCCGGGGAAGGAAACACTGGCAGTTCTGGACTGCATTAATGTCACTGAAGCTTTAGACCATTTGCGATTGAACAGGTTTTGAGGGTTTTATCAAGCAGTGTCTCTGAAAGAAGTAGTCTTGCACGTGAATTCCACTCACGTGTGTTCTTTTTGTCCTAAGAGTGGCACAGACACCCACTTGGAAGGGTGCAGAAAGTCCCTGGGCTGTTTGAAGTCATGCTCTTGCAAATAGGTGGGCGCTGGGTTTCCGTTGTACTGCTTGTTATTAACTATTCTTGATTATTTCTAAACCTCTTCTGATAGGAGTGAGAAACTACTAATGCAGGTATCAGCCTGGTGCTATCCCACTGCTGGAAAAGATCGCCGAGTCCGCCTGATTTCTCGACTGGGACAGAAGGAAATGACTGAAGATGTTGTTTTGCCAATCTTGATGAGCTATCCAAGGGCTCTCGTATGGGTCAACTTGTCCCTCTTGAGAAAGGGGAACCCTGAATTACATGCCATGATTTGCATCCCAACAGAGGATGACTTGCTGCATCTAAGCAAAGACAAACTCTTCTGTGGTCCTCAAGAACCCAAACATCGTGACATATTCAAGCACAAGGTACAGAAACTAAAAGAGGAGAAGAAGAAGAAGAAGAAAAAGGGTAACGTGAAGGCTCTAGAAGGTGACCCTCCAAGTGTTCCAGATGAAGAAACAGCTAAGGAGCATGAAGACCTCATTCTCGGTCTTTGGTCAGGTGCTCTCCCAGATGTTACTTCCCACTGCTCCAGAGCTCTCTTGGGATATGTGACTCGAGGGGACTTTTCTTTGGCCGTGGGCTGTGGCGAAGCACTGGGGTTCGTTAGCTTGACAGGTTTACTTTATATGTTACACAAGCAGCCAGCAGATAAAAAAGGGCTCATTTTGTTAAGAACTCCAGCGTCTTTACAGTACAGATTTGCAAGACTTAATATTGAGGTTTAAGTACCGCTGCAACGCATTAGAGTGCCAGAAATACCAAAGAATGTCTGTCTGCTGTGGCCTTTCTGCTGTGTCTCAAATGTGAGGTAATTCTGAGCCCCAACAACATTCCGAGGATTATGAAATAATTAAAAAGCTCTGTAGCATTATTAAGGAAAATAACTAATGCATAAACAGACCTAGTATTACTGTGGATGTCTGCGATGCTAAGGATTTCTAACACTACCCCATCCACTGTCATGATCTTCTTTATCTCTAAAGCAGCTTATTGTTCATTTTTCACCCGGGAGCAGCGGGTGCTAAACCAGAAAGTCAGTATTTGCCTTTTAGAAATCTTTTGGTCAGATGAACCACAGCTTTCCAGCACTCTTTCGCGCGTGACTGCACGCAGTCTGGAGCGATGTGTAGAGCAAGTGGCTTTTCTTGAATCCTCGTGTTTGAGTGCACACGACTGCAACGGAACAGGGCAAAGTAGAGAAACCTGGCGCAGAAGGTAGAAGGGTGCTTAATGTGGTGGAAAAGCTCTATGCCTAAATGAAATGCAAATAAAATACACCCTGGCTATGTATCCTTGAATTATAGCGACTGGAGCTCTTAAATTGGAAGGCATATCAGTCTCTCTCTCTCTTCTCTGAGAGAGAAAGCTCTATTTTTTAAAGCCTTTCAGGTGCAAATGACTGTTGGCGGGTCAGCATACACTTTCTGGTAATAATAGGGGATATTTTGGTTCCTTAAAACATGAGATTATTTTTGTACGGAATGTGCTAGGATCAAAAATCTCTCCGTGTTGCGCTACGGTTTACGAATGTTGCTCAAACGGTCGTAAAACTTGTCAGGTATGCTGGAGGGGTGCGGGGAGAGATTTGATCTGACTGAAGCAGTGTGGGTTGGTTTGGGGGTTTTGTTGGGGTGGGGTTTTTTTTAATGATAGTCTTCAGCTTCTAGCCATTCTTGAGTTAAGCAGCTTGAAAATGAGTTTGCAATAATGCACTGTACTTCAGTAGCAGCTTGACGCTGGCAGTTGGGAAAATTACCCTGAAATGGTCATGTACAAATAAAAATGTCATCTCTTCTTGCTGCGGGAGTCTGGTTCTTTAAGAAAATAAATACGGATCAGTTCATGACTTAGAAAGACAAAGTATCAGTCTACAAATTAATTCCCTCAATCACAGTTTTGTTTGAAAGAGTCTTAGACGAAGAGATTAATGTTGGCTGGAGGTGTTGGATTCAAAGTACCTTACCCCACGATTTGTTGAAATTTTGGGCCATTGTTGGATTAAATATGGACAGACATGAGGAAGGGGGGAGAACATCTCCCATTGGAATTGGGGCTGGATTGTTTTTGGAAGACCGCTGTGAGAATTGTGCGTTGGAGTTAGAGCAGCGTCTGGGGTGGAAGGATGGGGCACAGCTTGGACTATGGCCGTGGCTTCAGCATCACTCGCCTTTGGTGCACCTGATGAAGCAGTCATCATCTCGGGAAGGTCCTGAGAAGCCTCTGCAGGAGAGCCGGCAGGTGGCCCCAGAGGAAAAAGCTTGGTGCTGTGCAGGACAGGGCTTCCCACGCTTCTCGTTGTGCGACCGAGAGAGCTGCAGCCCTCTGGGTAGGGACGAATGAACATTTCAGCCTGGCTGCTCTGATCGAGCTCTCTCGTGGTAATAATCGTGGGTTTAATGAACCTTTTGAAGTGTGAGCCCCACTGAAACGTTTCTGGGATCAGAGTTTCCAGAGCTGTGCTTCATGGGAAGAAAGGAGGAGGGGTGATGTTTATAGGGCTTTTCCCCCCCTCGCCTGCCTCCTCTTCTTAGCAGATACGGATTTTGTTGCCTCGCTCGACCTGGCTTATACGTGAGAAAGAAACAGGAGAAGCCCCCCACCCAAGCTATCATTTTTTTCTTTTCTGCTTGTAGATCTTTTATTCACTGAATCTTTCCCAGGTTCTTACTTTGTAAAATAAACCACATCTGGAGTCTTTTTTTCCCCTTTTTTTCTCCTATGGGTAATTTCTACCAGGTTTTCATTTTGACACTTCCTGTTACTTTTCTTTGATTCCCGTTCTCTATTTCTAATTTATGATCCTTGTGTCTGGTGAGCGAATGAAGAGAAACTGGAATCCCAGTGCATCCTGTTCTGTGCATCTTGTAATATTGTTAGGCAGTTATTTGCCTTTAGGTCGATGATTTATGCCTTAAGGCTTCGCTCTCCTTGTAAAATGCGCTGCAAACCTGATAAGTTAAAAATGCTCCAACTTCTCAGCCAAAGTTGGTCAGAAAAATACTGTGACTTTATGTAGCTGCGAGGAAACTTTTATCTGTTGGTGGGATTTCCAGATTCTGAGTGCCTCAGGAGTGAATTAGTCGTAAAAAACATGTCAACACCAAATCCTCGAAACTGAGGCTAAACCTGTGCTGTCTGTGCATCAGCTGGACCGTAGATCTGTGTCCATCACATGGAATCAGGTGGAGTTTGCAGCACACATCTGCTCTTGGGCTGTATCTCGGTGCAGGGACTTGCTGTTGGTTAAGTGCCCCAAGCAGCTGGGGCAGCTCCCGGGGGCTCTGATACAGGAGCGCCTCTGGGAACCAGCGAAAGCAGCTCTCACAGGCTCGGGGCTCCTGTGCTGTTCTCCAGATAACTCGCTCAAAATGGATGCCAGCTCAAACCCTTCGCTCTCGTTCCTCGCTTGGCGAGAGCTGCGTGGAAGCTGATGAAGCGCAGAAGGCAATTCTGGTGTTCTCTGTAGCACTGTGAAGAGCTCAAACGCTGAGACACCGCTCCTGTAGCTCTTCCCACAGCTCCCTCGGAGCAGCTGAATAAAGTTGTACTTGAGACTCACCTGCTGAAGGGTCTTTTCTCAGCCTGACCTTACAGGGGTGGTTGCCTGCTATGCTAAGACAGGCAAGTGACAAAAGGACCTACCCAGCTGAGGCTCTCGTGGTTCTGAGATGCAGGTTCTTGGCCATTGCAAATCCAGAAAAGGAGGTTGCAGAAGAGGGTGGTGGTTACTCTGTGGAAGGAGGTGAGGTGGGACTGGGGCCAGAGGGTTGTGTCCTTGTTAAAGACGTTCAGGGCAATTGGTTTGTTTAGCAGCAAGTCAGTAATGGAAGAAGTTACCTGGCAGAAAGACAAGGGGGTTGTTGAAACAGATCTGGGGAAATAATTGGCAGGGTGACAGAACACTTGACAGAGGTGGAAGCCGGGGGGGATCATGGCACATGCAGACAGAGGGCAGTCAAATGCAGCCTGACAGTTCTCTTCCAGTGCTCTCAACCTGGAAGAGCCAGATGTGTCAAACCTGATCCATTCACGTGTCTCGGTGAGGTAGCCGGGAGGAACACTGCTCGGGGGACTGAACTATCAAAGGCAGGTTTCTGAAGCATGAAGACTGAGAAAAGCAGAAAAGCAACAGCATCCTTGTATTTTCCACGAATAAAACATGCAGGAAACCCCCACCCAAAGCCCTGAAGTCCCGTGCTTCTAAATGGTCCTCCTGGAGGTCAACAGCCTCACCTCAGTAGTACCCACACTTTACCTATAGCAAATTCAACTCAGCTGTACTAAAATTCTTCTTTGTGAAGGCTGGTCTCCTCTAATCCCTGCAAGAGCAAATAAACAATGAGAACTCTTGGAAAGAGCAGAGGAGATGAGCTGAAACCCTTTGGGGGCAGCTTTGAATGTCAGAGCCTGCTCAACCCCGAACAAATTAATAAGTTCAAGGTAGTTTGCAAAGTAGGAAGGGTGACAAAATAATGGAATAGACAAAACACAGCTTTCATTTCTCATATGGGTCCCCTCCAGGTTCTTCTATAGCAGGAAAAATGCCTGCACAGAATGATATTTATTTTTAGAGACAGGATGTGCACAATGTACCCACATCATCTCGCTTGACACATTTTAGCTCTTTTCATCATGGGCTTACAGCAGTGCTGCTAATCCCACAGCCTTGCACGACTAAGCCCCGTTCTTAATAGAAATCAAAAAAAGGCATCCAGGATGCAGCAGGAAGAAAGCAGACAATGAAAAAGCAGTTCTGAAGGAAGAGAGCAGCTTGGGTTTCACAATCCAAACATGTGAGGATTTGCTGTGATTTCTAAAAAGGCTGGTGCAATTCAATATTTCACTGCAGCTCAAGAAGATCAAACAAATAGCCAGGATGAGAAAGGCTGTTTATTTCAGCTCAGTCCTTATCTCAGCATCCTGCTTCTTAGCCCAGAAATTGTTTTCTTTTAAAAAGAACACAATGGTTCTGATGCATGGGACAACCTGTGCACCCATCAGGGCATATTCTCACACATTACTTCTTCATTTTTCTGCTTTTTTGTTTTTTTCACATTGGGTAATATTTTTAAAAAGGCACCTTTTTTTTTTGGGGGGGGGGGGGGTTATGCATTTTAGAAAAAGGATGAAAAAGCAAATTTCAACAGGCATAACCTGGCTCTAGAGCTTTATCACTCAAAAAATGATATAAAATGCCACCTCAGAAATAAGCCACCACCTGCTCTCCTCACTTGAGACACCTCGGTTGTTTAAACTGTGGCTTTAGTGATGAAGTCTATGCATCTAAAGTTGTAATTAATTATAAATACCACAAATGTACTTCTGAAAAATCATACCTGGGTTGCAGCAGGTGTCACCCAAGGCGACTTCACCCGTGGGCAAAGCCAATTGCTCAGAGAGGGTTGGAAAGAGAGACCACACGCATCTGAGTCTGTTACTTTCCCTTAGGACTCCAGAAAATTCCGAGTCCATGCACAGAACAAATTGTAAACCTGCAATGAAAAATACACTTTCCAGAGTGGCAGTTACTTAACGCAGTCATCTAGACATTTTTTTTGTCATGTGGAAGTGTTTTTGATACAGGCCAGCAGGGATTCAAGGGTTAACAGTAGGTAATTTATTTTCCTGCAGCACGAAATATCTTACAGGGATCGATTGCATCCAGGTTTTCTGAATATTTTTACCATGCAATAATTGTAAATTAGTTGGCAAATATATCAAGGGGGTTCAAATGAAACAACAGAAACGTCCGAAATGGGCTAAGAACTGCAACAAGAATTATTTTTTTTTCTTCAAAGAGCAGCAGATGAAAATAAACATTATTGCATTAATAAAATAGCCTGGGGAAAGTCTTACAAGAAAATTAATTGCAGGACCTTTAGTCCTTTTAAGACTCACTAAGCTACTGTAGTTTGAGGTACTGATGGTTTGTAAGCATTAGAGCAAAATAATTTTTAAAAAATTACCTGTAGTTTCGCTCAGCGTCTTTCAGAACTTTCATCCCAAGAGGTAGCACACACAGTGGCACAAATTCTAAACTGGCAACCCCAAACACACAGATTTCTATAGCCCTAAAGTGTCCCCCTCAAACCTGGTGCTGGGACCAGGGAGGTTCCCAGGGCAGTGGCCAGCCTGGGTGTGCTCATGGCCAGCAGCCACCAGCCAAGGCAGCACTGGAGCCTCGCACAGCAGCCTCCCTAGAAATTGCTCCTGGAGCAACGGGATGCCTAAAGCTCATCCTTGCCCTGATAATGGTGAAGCCAAGACATCCTGATCCTGGCATTCTGGGTCCATTTGCCAGTAAGATAAAGAAAGAAAAAAAACCCAAAACCAACACTTTTTTTTTTTTTTTAATGCAGAAGGTGAGTTTTACTGCTTATTAAATTGTCCACTGAAACCAGGAGTCTCCAGAAAATAGCAGGTCCTTGCATGAAGGCTTGTTCCTCACACTGTGTGCAATCAACCCCCTCTTGTACAACAGGCTGGCGTAAAGCTAGAGCTCACCAGCGGCACGAGGTGGTCCTGTGCCACTGCTTGCACCCGGGCAAACGCGGGCGGCACAGTGCAAGAGGCTTCCTAATGAATGCACATTTGAATGTCTTCTCCCCCTGGAGCAAATCATTTTCTTTGATTGCCTGAGGAGCAGAAGAGGCTTGACACACTTTTAAACTCAAAACCTCCAAACCCAGAGGTATTTTTAATCTCTCCTCGTAAAAGGGTTATGGTTTGAAACTTGAGTTTTCGCTTTATTTAGAAAGGTAATTTGACTATTATTCTATCCTCAAGTTCAGTTCCTTTTTCTCAGTGGAAGGTGTCCTTGCAGCCTATTGAAATTAGGTTGCAGATGCAGTAAAACAGAGGACGTCAGAACAATGGAAGTCCTAGGAAAGGCCTCCCTGTAACACAGAGCATAAAATACCTCTTGGGGGAGACAGGCCGTCCGTTCACACTCTTAAACAAGCCAGAAGGATACACCAAGTACCATCTCCTGGCCCACCTGCAGTGCCTCACCCATCCATCCCTTCCAGGGCTAGAAAGGTGGACGCAGTTCCCAGCTGGAGGTTTTTCCAAGACCTGTACTCGTACAGGACGGAGAGGAAACCAGCAACAGAGATTTTGTGGCTGTTTCTCTCAATAGGCACTTAGCCCAATTCTAGAAGTCACCCGTGTAAACAAGGGCAGCCATCCTTTTGTTTGTTAGGGTTGGGGTTTTTTTTCCTGCTTAATTTCATACGATTTTCAAGCATTTTTTAAACAATTTATTTTATTATGATAATGTTGTAGCCTTGGGATCATTTTCTATAGCATGCACACTATAGCATACACACTTTAATGTGTACATTAAAGCACAGCAAACGAAGACTTAGGTAAGCAGTGGCATGTGTCTCAAGTAATACTTTTTCAGTAGGTAAAATGCTTGGGTTTTGAGAGTTAAGTATTTCAATGAGTGGCTGGGCAACACCCCAAAGTGGATCTCAGCCCATACTGGGTTTGCAGACCATACTTTGGTTCCCATCAGCTCTTTCCACAAGGTCCTCTGCTGAGTTTCCCCAGAAGTCTGTACTCGGTGCCCTTGCTGTTCAGTGTGGAACAGGATATTTTTTGACAGCTTGCCTGCTGAACTGCAGTAGCAACCACAGAAGAGGGAAAGGCCACATTTATGCTGTATCTGTGTTTTAAATTCCACTTTGGTCCTCCTCTGAGTAAATCTTGGCCTTCATTTTGAAATACTATGTATTTTTTATTCAGATATCCTCCTGTAAAAGGCCATCTTTGCTGTCCCGCAGTATGAGGAGGGGCGCTGTTAGTCTGGCCAAGCAGCTATCAAAACTATTCAGGAAATACAACATAAATTCATTTTTCTCTAAATGATTTCTACAGACAGGATCCCAGGCTATTATGTTAACTCCAGGGACTATAAAGACAATAACTTGAACTAGAAATCCCAGGACGGTAGCCAGGCTTCATGTGGTCTTCAGGAATGGGAACAGAAAACCCCACCAAAAATAATCACTTCCCTTGCACCATCGCAGACTGTGACCTGCACATGTCAGATAGATTTCAGAGTTCATTAAAGAAGCAAGAGGCGTGACCCCTTCCATCTACAAGGTCATTAAATTGATGGCCATTAAAAAAAAAACCTCATCCAGATCCATTTGCAAAATTAATTTGCATATTTTCAAGAATATAAATTAGTCCAGCGAGACCTAAACTTGGAGAAAAGGACCCAGGCTGCACTGTCTGTTTCCTTCTCTTCAGTCCTCAAAAAGCTTCAGCTAACCTCCTGACTGGCGTTTGGATCCTCTCCTCAGACAGGAGCTAACCAGGGTTTCTGCCCTGACAGTCAGGGTTACCTTTATCCCAGCATGTAAAATTACAGACACCCCTTCAAACATTCCCCTTTGCACGTCAATAGCTGTCATTAAAACGTCCTTCATCAGCAATCTGCTTTCATAGCCTGCAGCAGGCACCCGTCAATCAACTGGGCATTTTTCTGTAGGTACCTTCAGTTTTTGTCATGGCAAAACTTTTTCAAGTGGAAAATACAAGAAGGAATAATGAAAAGAAGACATTTTCTCTGAGCCTTTAGACAATCGGGTTTATTTTTCTCAAATAGGAAGCAGTGATCTTGCGGAAAGCTCTATAGGTGTATGCTTTTCCTACAAATTAGAATATTCATTTAAATAAAAAATACACATATTTTTGAAAAGTTTCCCGTTTCCACTTTCAAGTCTTGAAATAGCCTTGTGTAAACTTGCAGGGCACTTCTCTAAGTCTTTGGGCACCCCATGAATTGATTCCTTTCCTTTAAAGAATAAAACCATCAAACTCTATTTCCTGACACTCCAAATTCAAGCCGGATGCTGAAGGAAGAAAAACAGTGATTGGCAGAGCTTGGAGAGGGATCCAGGAAGAGCAAGGAGTGCCAGCTCATCCAGCAGAAAAACTCCTGTGAAACAATTCCTGGTCCAAGGAAACCAGACTAAAACTCTCGCTTCACATCCATCACTGACAGAAACAAAAGCTGTCATGCTTCTGAGCGTGTTCCAACTTAATGAAGGGACAAGCAACCAAAAGGAAAAGAAAGAGGAACCCCCAGCTGTGACAGCACATATGAACAACATCTCTTCACGAGGGAGAAAAAGCACTGAATTAAAATTTATGGCTTCCCAGTAGCATTACGTACCCTGGGAACAGTGAGAGTTTTGTTCCTTCCCCAAACGACAAGTGTTACGATCATAAAATCAAAGTCAACTGGAGTAGCAAACTGATTCTAGACTATCTAGTTCCTCCAGGCTGTGTCACTGTGAGCGGAGATGGTGGTTGGTTGCCTAGGGTAGCAAAATATTAGGAATAACAGAGCATTTAGAGCCCCTTCCTTACGAGCGTGCCTGCAAGAGGGGAGGTGTGTTCACGTGTTACTGTGCTTAGCGCAGCAGAAACCCTAGAACTGACTCAGTCCTGAGTGATGCCTTTCCAGCCAACTTTCCAACAGCAATGAACTAATAGCATTTCCAAAGGTTAACGCTTCTGTAACTTAGCCAAATGCTAGGGTCATGCCCTCTCTGGCTGCTAATACAATTTACTTCTCTAATTTGTTGTTTTGTTTTTTTTTTTCTCATGACCTTTCCCCCACTCTTCACCACTATCCATTTTGGCCCTTTCCAGCATTGCTGCAGCCCTCTTACGTACTGCTGAAATTACCAGCTTCGCCTTTGTGCTCTGCTCTGGCCGCGAGGAAGTGCTGCAGAACTGCTGTGGCTGTAAGGAAGCTGCTCATCGTGCAGCAAACAAGGGAGCCTCTTCACCTCAGGTGCATGCAAGGTTACCCAGGTGTCCAGCGTGTTCAGGCTTTACATCTGGTTTTCATGGAGTATTAACTTGTCAACAGTAAGCACATGAGCACATGGAGACATCGCCCTGGTGTTTACCCTCACAATTTGGTGGCACATCAGCCCCTCTTTTTTTTTCTGTTTCTGTGTTCCTAGAAGCCTGGGCTCTCGATAAGGAGACCATCAACACTTTCACCAGATGTACAATTGCCAGATACAGGTGTCCCTGCCCTTTGCACTGGCACTACCTGTTTGTGTCCAGAGACAGGATAACGAGCTGGTGGTACCTGTGGCTGCAGAAGCGTAGCGGTGTCCTGGCTTTGGCCAGGATGGGGTTAATTTTCACAAGAAGCTGGAAGGACCCACAGCCAGGAGAGACAACCAAGCCAGCCAGCAGGATATCTGATGGCATGCTTTAGCTATTGGTTCATTACTAGGAGTGTTGTCACTGCTGTTTCTTCTCCCCTTGTGTTGTTCTATTAAATGTTCCTTATCTCGACCCTCGGGGTTCCCCCAGTTGTCCTCCCCCTCGGGGGGCCCTGTGTGCGAGTGAGCAGCTGCAGGGTGCTCAGCCCCCAGCTGGGGCTAAACCCCAAGTAGTCCTTCATTGTTGAAGGATATCAACACGTGGTTCTCAGCCTCAAAAACTCTTCCCACTGCCTACGAAACCTTTTCTTCACAATTTTTCCACAAGTACAGTGCTTTAATCTCTTGGGTGCTACCTGCTACTCCTGATACAGTGGATGGGATGTCCCAGAGGCCCTGCTGGGTAACCTGGAACCAGGAGGGAGCAGTTTCCTCACGTTAGGGGATGAAAGTGGGGTTATAACCAAAGCCTTTTTCGCTACGTCTACCTTTGTTCTCACCCTAGGTTTTCACATAAACTATTGCCTAAATAACTTGGTTGAAGCCAACATGAAGAGAAGGAACAGAAGGACCTGTTGCCAAGGAAAGGGTTATTATTTCAGCTACCCCAACAGTGGGGAGATCTGCAGGAGATCCTGGAGAGGCTGTGCAGTGGCCAGCCAAAGGATGGAGGGACCCAAAGGGAAATACAGAGAGGCTAAAAGCGCTGGGGGGGGGTGTTAATGGGAAGCCTCATGTGAGGAGGGACTGTGAAATAGCTGGCAAACAATGCACCTCTGAGACCAGGGGAATGTGCCTCTCTGAGATGTGAAGCTGAACAGAAATAGGAGGAAAGAGGTCCCTGCCCATCCTGTCCTGGGACCACCCCAGCTGACCCACTGGCTGGCTCTGGTCCCGGCTGTGTGGTGCTCACAGCCTGGCCCACCAAGCCCCGGCTGAGCGGCCGCTCCTTAGTGGGGCCAGCTCTTCCTCAGCTGCTTTTCGAGCTCAGACGTGGGACCTGCCTTTTAGCATGCAGATAAACATTTTGAAAGCTGTCTTCTTTCTCACAGTGCAGGCACGAGGTGGTTTTAATTATCTTAGGAAAGCTTTCTTTCTCCAGGCCAATTTGTGTTGTTGGTCTGTTTGTCTTTGGCCTATAAACCAGCAATTTGGGGTTTATTGTACAACACTGTCAAGAAAGTAATCATTGAAAAAAAAATGAAATCACTCGTAACGACCCCCTTTTTTTTCCCTTTGCAAATGACTTCATAGAAACCAAATGATCCCCACAGCTGGCCACACAAACCTGCCGGAAACTGCTTGCTCCAAATGCATGTTTAGGTTTAGTCCATGTTTTAGTCCTACATGTTCACAATGATATGGTTTTTGAGTCATCAGTGCATGGTAAGTGCTAAATTTGTGTCCGTTTTACACACGCAGACACACACAGATGCACAGGAAGGAAGGAAGGAAGGAAGGAAGGAAGGAAGGAAGGAAGGAAGGAAGGAAGGAAGGAAGGGAGGAGGGTAGGAAGGAAGGAAAGAAGGAAGGTAGGAGGGCGGGAGAGGA
>JANIJG010021746.1:33666-63191 GCA_024611175.1 Megaceryle torquata
AGGAAGGAAGGAAGGAAGGAAGGAAGGAAGGAAGGAAGGAAGGAAGGAAGGAAGGAAGGAAGGAAGGAAGGAAGAGGAGAGTTTTATTTTTGGTTTTATTACTGGTTTTGCTGTGCAGACTCTGAACCATGTGGGTGTTGATGGTTGACTGTTTGACACTTAATGAAAGTTGCCTTTGGAAATGTTGACATGCAGGATGATGAGCGTGCTATTCCCTCAGAGGAATCCAGCTATCTTAAACAGACTATAACAAAAATTTAATTTACCTATTTTTACTTTCTTTGACGTATTTCTGCATTATCTATTTTCAGAGCTAATGCCAGTATTTTTCAGATGACTGTAATTTTATTGCTCTCCTACTGACAAAAGGAAAAGAAGTATCTTTCTTAAGTGCTCCTCAAAAAGAACAGAAAAAGCAAGACCATTTTTAAGTACTAGAAGGAGACTCCTGAATACTTACATTGTATTGCTATTCAAAAGGAAATCAGATGGGCAGGAGCTGCCAGTCAGATTATCCTTTTATGGCTCCTTTCTGAGGCACCTCTCGTTCACTGAGACAATGTTTCTGGGTTACACCTTAACCCCCCCAGAAAGCAAAAGAAACCCATTAGGAAGCCCAGCTCTTTTCAGGGGTCTGTACATTTATCATCTGCATCTTCTGGAGCTCACTCACCTTTCTTCCTTGGGATGCTCTGGTGACTGCTGATACAACGTTCCCGAAAGTCTATACCCTCCCTCTGTTCTCGCATGGTTTGATCATCACTGATGTCAGAGCAAACAAGGCATCGCATGTATCTGCTCTGGTTTTATCCTCTAGTTCAGGGGAAGACCCAGGAGCTGTTGCATCTCAGGCTTTCCACACATGCTTGAAGAACAGCACGGGTTTAAACGTTTCCTTTGCTATGACAGCAATTAAGAGTGCTAGTTTCTATTTTGCTGTAAGTTAGAGCTGTGAATAACAACAGAGAGGTCCAACCACCCCGCTGCTGTCGGAGCCATCCCTCACCAACTCAGGCAGCTTCAGGGAACGCTCCAGTTCTGCTCTCAGATGTTATTGTATCTGTGGGAGAGTATTTCTCAACCTGTGCTCTGCGGACCACTCGTGTTCTGCAAGACTGCAGAGAATACTTTGTGAGAGCACTCTAAACCAAAGCAACTCTCCCCACTATCTTCCCCCATCCCAAAACTGCCCCGCACATCTCATCACAGCTTTCAACGGGCGTTTTTAGCTTATTGTTCATAAGACCACTGCATTAAGACTGCTCAAGCAGCCTGCAGCTTGGTTCTCCAAAAGTCTGGGGATCTCTGGATTAAAAAGCATGGAGAAATGCGGCTTTGGAGAAGTGTGTCCACTATTTCATTTATTCGGTCCGAGACAAAATACCTGCCTCATGCTTTGTCTGTACTTTTTAGAGTCAATGGCAGATTTGCTGCTTCAGACTTCCATCTTCCACCAGGTGCTTGAGTCAGATGCAGCAGTGCTAGTAATAAAACCCAGCAGGTTTATATTATTTTACACCACGCCTTTTGTCTCCCGGCCACCACCTCAGATGCTGCTGCAGCCCTTACTACCACAGTTGCAGTAGGTTGGTTTTTCCAGTATAAATATTGCTTCTGGAATATAGAATCACAGCCTGGTTGGGGACCTTTAAAGGTCATCTATTCCAACCCCTCTGCAAAGAGCAGGGACATCTGCACCTAGAGCAGGTTGCTCTATCTCAGCTACTGCAGTCTGCTGTAAGCACAGGCTCCAGCGAAAGGTCTCAATGCCTCCCATTATCCCCCCCCAGCTCACACCAGCAGTTTGGTTGCTGATTATTAAGCAGCTGAAGGAAAGCACAAGAGCTCTGGTGTCCACTGTGGCTTCTCTGCGATCTGTGAGCACTGGCGTTTAGTGAAATAGAGTTTGGACCGTTCCTATCCTTTTTTAATGCAGCTGTCTTCTTGTAGGTTGATGTTGAACTCAGCTGATGCTTTACTTCAGTGTATGTTGCACATTTTACCCTGTTTCATATGGCCCCCACTGCAGCCCAGTTCAGCCACTGGCTCGGCGTGCTGAAAGCCACCACGCAGCACAACAAAACAAATTAACATAGGCTTGAGTTTTGGCCAGTCAGACGCGACACATTTTTAAGCTGTGATTCTCCTTTTGGCCAACGGTTAATGATGACACTTTTAAAGCTGTGATTTTCATTTTGCATTAGAGGACTTCTTTATGCATAGCAAATAAGTATTTTTTTCCAGTTCTGATGATATTTGCTACATGTTGCACAACTTCAGGCTCTAAGATTAAAGAAATAAAAAAGAAGTTTGCTCTGAGCACAACACACCACACCCTAAGCGGCACATGATAGGGCTGGTGTCACTGAGCTTTGATCTGTGCCACACAAGTACCCAGATATATCCAGAAACACTTTTTCCACCAAAGAACACTGTTTGGGGAAGGCAAAGGTCCCAGTCTCGGGCACAGCTGGCAGCACTGCATCATTCTCTGCTGCACGAGCCCATTTGGAGCTGATCATAAAACTCTGCCAAATTTCTACCATCTAAGCTGAAATTTTCTCATGTTTGCTGCTGCTGGTTATTTATAACCACTTGGTTTAACAATATGGTTTAACTTCAGAGAAAAAAAAGGTAGGGAAAACTGTTTAGTTTGTAGCAAAACAGCAGCTGTTAGTTTATTTCCTTTTTGATGTAGAAGGAAAGAAGCATCTTTTCCTGATGACCACATGAAGTGCCACCACAGCACCCTCCACACTGCAGCAGCAGCGTTGTGGCTGAGAAGTCCTCATCCCCCAGGAGCCCAGTTCTTCCAGATCCTGAAGATGTAGCTAATGGTCTCCAGTTCAGACTGGGAAAGGATTTGAAGTTAGACTTTTAAACTTCACGTTAACGTTTTGACCACTAAGAGGTGCCCTGGAGCAGCCCATACCACGGGAAGTCGTTTGGTTGGTAAAGTGCTGGGTCCTCTGGAGCCATGCCCACCTCCTTGGCCCAGGGACGCGGAGCACCCTCCCAGAGTAGCGGGTGGAAGGGGTTATGCGAATGATCCCTCATCTGCTTTGAGCAGCCGCGGTGAGGTTAGTGGAGGGCTAGGCAAGGCGAGGATGCTCAGCGTGCACTGTGTCGTGGCGTCGGCTTCCGTCTGTTCATCTGGCAGAGCCGTGGAGCCTGAGAGCGAGCAGCTGGGAGAAATGTCATGTCTTACCCAGCACAACCTTTGCAAAATCAGGGTTCGTCTGTGCTATGAGCATCCAGGTAAAGTGTCTGGGTAGTACTGCTGGAATTCATGTGAGTACAAGTGGGCTTCATGGAGGGCTCAGCTCAGTGAAGCATCTGCAGCATCAGACCCTGAATCAGGGAAGAGGGGGCTGATGTTCAGATCCCTCCTTGGTAAAACTGCCCCAAGACTCCTGTCCCTCTTTTTCCTTCCCTTTCAAGGGCGCCCTTTTGGGTTCCCAAGTGCAAACTTTGCTGACTGCAGCTGGAGCGCGAGGGAGCACAATAAACAGGAAAGTAAGAGCCTGTTTACCTCTGGCGCAGCCTGCGTCGTTCTGCTCTGGGTGGAAAAGTCCACAGAGCACTTGAGCGAACAACAAATGGCATAAGAACAACTACAGCAAAAGGGAATGCCAAGGTTGTCATCTCCCGTCAGCAGTTTGGATGGGTTTCCTCCTCGGAGAAGTGCTGGGGAGGCTCGAGGAGGGACCTCGTGCAGGAAGCAGGTGGTTTGCTTTACCAAGAGCCGTGCATAATGGTCAGGGAGCTGCGCTGTGCACGGGGCCAAGCTACAGCAGATGGGCTGCAGTTCGCTCCACTCAGGGATATTTTTCATGTTATGTGTGGAAAAGTGCAGTAACCCTTGTTTGTTACATGAGGTCTTGTAGGACTTGGAAAAAAGGCCATTTTCGAGATTAAAAAAAAAAAAAAAGCCATTAAAAATGTGAGTCACTGTAATCACGAAGTGCTCCAGCATGGCCTTTTATTTGCAAAGGCTTCACTATTAAAAGCAGCATTTTAATTTTTTTTTTTCTTTTTTTTTTTAATTAATAATTCCAACACAAGTTACCCCAGGCTAATTAAGGTGACATTACTGGGATGCCTCATTGTGTGTGAGCAGGTGCTCGTGTCCTCTCAGAGAGGAGATGCCCAAATTGCTGCTTTCAGAAGGCATCCTCACCATGAATGAGTCTGAACAGCAAGGGGCAGATGGAGAAGAAGCCTGTCTGTTGTGTATGACAGATGTTAGCAACTTTTATCTCTGGTCCACCATCACCATCCTTGAGGCGAGACCAGCTGACCTGGGCTGGGTCTCCCCACATCCAGGCACCTCTCCCAGGGAATATTTACTTACTGCACTTTAAACAGTCACTGAATGAGTCACCCTCCTCTCAAATCCGGGTTGAGCGCTCCAAAACCTCTCAGGTGGTGGAGAAAAGGCAGCTCTGTGAGGCTGCTTGCTACCACTGCCAGCTGCCACCGTGTCTGTGCCAGTGCCTGGGCCAGAGAGCTTTGGGTCTTCTGCTGTGCTGGGACCTCTGGGCAGGGCACCTACTCTTTGGACCATCACCCAACACAGCAATGTGTCAGAAGTCACTGCTGAAAATGACCGAGGCTGCTGCATCTCTGGGCACGCAAACCAGAAAGCGTAAGCACCTCCTGGGAGAGGTGGCGGGGCTGCAGCTGTGGGGAGGGGCAGAGCTGGGCACCCGATCATGGCATGCTGCATCGGGTCCAGTTCTGTGCTACTCCTTCAGTGCTGCTAGGATATGATTTTTTTACTCTGTATTTGGCCAATTGCAGACGCTGGAAAAAATGGACAAAGAGCAGAAAACAACCAGAGAAAACAATCTGAGGGCTGACAGAAATGTCTGATGGTGAGAGACTTAAAAGGTCCGTCTGCTTGGCTTAGCGAAAAGTCCAAGTCATCATACTGTATTTTACTAGAGGGACTTACCAAGTGCTTTAAATCACTGGCAAAAGACAAATAGCTGCAAGCTAAATCCAGACAAGTTAAAATAGACATAAGGCACAGTTCAAAAGCACAATGACTCATTGCTAGTACAAATTACTAATGGCATTGGTGGATCCTCTACGTTGACTCGTAGCAGAGGATGGGGTGCCTTCTTCTGTAGATGGGCCAAGGGGTTCACACAGAAGTGCTTGGAGGAGACTGTCTGGAGCTGACTAGAGCTGTGCAGGAGGCCAGGCCAGACGAACCTGAGCTGCCTTCTCATCTCAGCAGCCTGCTGTTACTCACTGTGCTGCATGGAATCCCGCAGCACGTCCACGCACCCAGCGTCCTGTCATTTGTCAGGACATGCCTGGTAGTTAACTGTTAAATATTGTCTGGAAGAAATAAACCCACGGGTAACTGCGATGTTTAGCGAATCATCTTGCTCAGCTCCCTTCCCTTTCTGTGTAAAACATGGAACAGCTGTCCTTGGAAAACTGAATAGAAGCTGCAGGACTTGGCTCTTGTGCTCTAGTGCCAGAAGATACGGTACCAGCAGTAACCTCCAGTGACAGGTAAGAACTGCCTAAGGAGCAGCCCCTGTGCCAGGCAACCTTTCTCTCTTACTCATGGCATTAGAGGGCATCAGACAGCAGAAAGCCTGGCACCCAAGCTATTGAAACTCAAGGAAAACATATAAATTTGTTTTTTAATTTTTTTTTTTTCCCCGAATGGAGAGCAAAGTCCTAATCTTTTGTTCATGCTGTTCTGGATTTATGCCCACCAGCCATCAAATAGAAGACAAATGACAGTGCTGTTCTTTCAACCCGTTTAACGATTCTGGCAAAAGACCTGGCAGCAGACTCCAAAGAATTCCTCTAGGCAAGGCAATGCCTATTCCAAGAGTGGAAAGCTCCAACGGGAGAGCTGGCAGGCGCATGTTTGTACTGGAGGCTTAAATCAATCATTTCTATTTTTCCCAGTGTGATCTAGCAAAGTACAGAAACTGGCTCCTTTATCAATGGCCACAGGCCACTCTTCATGTTTCAGGTATTAGTGCCACAGGCTGCAGTCATACGTTGACTTCACGTAGAACAGTCTGTGTTAGAACCACCGGGTCAGTCAATTCCTTACAGTAGCTCTACTTTGAAAACTGTCAACAAATGCTTTGTGGATGCTGTCAACAAGGAGCCCAGGAGACCACGGTGTATTACTGGTCCCCTGGAGTCGTCTCTCTGTTTTCATGCAAAACTCTCCTGCCACCATGATGTATTTCTGCTTCTGCTGATGAACACAAATTAAGTTCAATGTCCATTATAGCCTGTTTCAGGTAACTGAATTCCTCATCGTTACCTTGTGAACTGACACAGATTCCCCCGGCACCGGTGCCTGAGGCCGTTAGCGACCAAACAGCTACTGCAGATTTACACTATCAAATGCTCTCTCTCCCTCAAAGGCTTGAACAAACTTTATGGGCCTAACTGCAAAACTGGGATTTAGATTAAATAAGAAACATACTCAGCAGCCACCTAACTCTTTATTTAGGGTCTGTTCTGTTGTGCCTGGAAGTTCCTGAGTCCAGGAGGTTCCTGGAGTGTGTGGAAGGTAACCTCCTGACCCAGCTGGTGACAGAGCCAGCTAGGGAAGGCTCCCCGCTAGACCTCTTGTTCACAAACAGAGATGGACTCGTGGGTGATGTGGAGGTTGGAAGCTGCCTTGGGCACAGTGATCATGAAATGGCAGAGTTTTCAGTTCTTGGGGAAGCTAGGTCATCAGAACTGCCACCCTAGACTTGTGGAGGGCAGACTCTGACCTGTTTAGGAGACTGGCTGACAGAGTCCCTTGGGTTAGAGTGCCAGCTCAGAAAGGAGAAGAAAGCAGATGGTTTCTGCAGGGTGAGTGAGCTGAACTGGCTCACAGGGAGCCACAGACCATGCAGGACCTCACAGCTGGGAAAAAGAAGGTGAGACTTTTAGTGGCACTCATCTGTTCCAGCAGCTTGCCAGGTACCTGAACCGCAGCTTCAAAGTACAAAAGCCCAAGCTCCTAGAGTGTCCAACTCCTCTCCTTCAGTTTTAGATGCCCTTCCATGCAAAGCATGAGGCCAACAAGAGTAGTGAGGAGCAGGCAATAAGCCTGCCAGCAGAATGCCAGGCCCCTACCATGGACAGAAATACAAATCCAGTCCAAAACTATTCTTTTTTCTTTTTTTTTTTTTTTTTTGCCAGCTGAAATAATTTAGTAAATGCATCCTGATATTTAATGGCAAAAATGAAGCAGCCTCACTCTACTCCAGAGCTCCCATTTCCAGGCCCATGGCCAGTTAATACTTCATCTCCCACCACAGCGTGACCAGCAGTGGAACAAGCGCTAAACGAGTCCTGCTGGTTCTGGTCTGTCAAAAATCCCAAGCTGGAGCCTGGGGGACTCAGAGAGCCACCGCCTGCCCACCACGCCTTCCCAGGGCTTGATTTCTCAGATCCTGCAGAGGCTCCGTTCAAGAGAGTTCAGTCTGCAGGTGCAAGTTTTGCAGCTTATATCTGGCCCACATTTTTGATGTCAGGAAAAACAGCGCAAGGAAATAACTCATTATTAAGGAGAAGGGCTCCAGAGACTCTTTGTGTTCCAGGGAAAAGGCTTGTCTTTTAGCAGGCATTTGTCTGGGGTGGTTGCGACCCAAACAGCGCAAACAGGATCTGAAAAGGACGTTGATTAGAAAGTGATTCTTGAAGCAAATCATCTCCCTTTCTTGGCAGAGCAGTAACGAAATCTCCTCACTGAATTTTTCCGATCTTGTAATGCAGTAATTAGTTGGAACACGCTCACGTCTCAAAAATCATGTCAAACTTTTAATCGCACAGAATCCCTACGAGTGTTTTGCTCCACAAATTAATTTCAATTACATTGAGTTTCAAGAAAACATTTTAAACTTTATAATCTTTGTATAAACCCACAGGAAGGAAGAAAAAAAAAAAGGCTGTTCAGGAAGAAATACAGTAGTTTAAAATAAATCACATTTTTTGCCACAGTTTTTTACATTTTATTTCTTGCTTTACAGGGAAAATCATATACCTAGTAACCCTTATTGCCTCCTCCAGCCCTCCTGAGTCATGGAAACAGATTTTGGAAAGATGCCCAAGGCCATCCTTCCAAACAAGAAACAAAACCAAATCCTTTCACCCATTTGTTTCCCAGGTCACAGAGCGAAAACCTGTAGGCTTCTGATTTCCAGCACACACTCTGGCTTGGGATTTAGAAAGCGGCTTAAATTTGACTTGCAGAAGAAAGATAAAGGCATGTTCTTTCTCTCTGGAGAAAGCATATGAAAAGAATGTGCTTTTATTTATTTAGTTAGTTTAGTTTAAGCTTTAGAAAGATGAGCTCCAGCTGTAAGAGGGGAAAGGAAGGCCACAGCCAGGCAGCTGGTACAAGTAAGGTGCAGACACAGCCTCGTCCGGTGCCAGCTGGAAAAGATCCGTGCTGGAAAACAGCTTCACAAGCCACCCCCCCCCACACACCCTGGCTCCCAGGACACTGCTGCTTAGAACAAACTGCAGCTCTGTGCACTTCGTAGGGCTTGAAATGAAGCTGGCTTATGGATCTTCAGCTGTACCTATTTTTAAATAAATAAATAAATTAAAAAACCCAACCCCCCTCCCCATTATTTGTGAAAAAAAAATAAAATGAAAAAGACCTCATCTCCTCATACCCGACTGAAAAAAAATACACACAGCCTATGGCCCCTATCCATTACTGCAGAGGAATCCAAACCTAAAACAAGCATCTTGTCTGAGCCATGCGCAGGTTTCAAGAGCACTTTCACTTGTTTCTGGAGAGGTGTCTGACCTGTACTGTGCTGTTAAACTGGTACTATCAGGCAGGGGAACCAGAGCCACGATGAATGCCTGGCCCAAGCTTTCTTGCCAGGAGGTTGGTACTGAGAAAAACTGAGCCCCCCCAGACCTGAACACAAAGCCTGTTTGCCACGGGTCCCATCGCTGCTGGCTCTTCAAATCCATCTGCAGACACTACCATTGAATGGGGAAAGAAGAATTGTACTGTTGATGTGACTCTTTGTGGTCCTGTTTTTCACAGCCTTTCCTGATGCAGGGTCACCATTGCTTTAGGGAGAAGGCAGGAGTTGCCCTACTTTTCTTTTTTAGGACCATTTTTCCAAGACACATCAAGAAAGGGAGCATGGCCACCATGCTAATGACCACGCAGGCCACCATCCCCTCTGGAGAACATGGCGCTTTCTTGACTGAAACCTTGTTTTCCTGGAAACAGAGGCTAAACCTCAGGCAAGACTATACCAACGGATAGTATAGCCCAGCCCAGTCCAGCCCAGCCCAATGCACAGGACTCTCCTGGCAGAATGCAAGATGTCAAGCGTGGTTCCCTAGCTCTGCCTTGGCTGGGCACCTCAGAGGTGTGCCCGTGAGCACATGCCTATGCTTATGGCAAATGTCCTCTTCCTTTCCCCTCCTCACACAAGTGTTTGTTTCCTTGGAAGAGAATCTGATGGGATATGATAACCAGGATTTTCCCTCTACACTTGAACATAAAATACTTCATCTGTGCATACTGTGTGTACCGTATCTACGCCCACGATTTTTACTGAGCAGGAAGGCTCTGATTTTTAAAGGTAGTAAACATATAGCAGAATAGTTTGAATTTACTTATGAAAATGCTCATTTCCCACCTCTGCCTTTAAGCATCTACACAGATCTGAGGGGTTTCAAATGGGAATTTTTATAATGCTGTGCCTATTTGCATTCCGAGGCAATTAAGGCACTAAAAATATCCCCGGGAGTCTTTGATAGTAGGAGAATGTTCTGGTTTATTAATGGTTATTTAGTTTTTCTCAAGGCCTCCTTATCTTCAGGACACATTTGGGACAACTATGGGATACATTAAGCCGGAATAAATAACACTATGACTCATCAACATATGGGAGTTCAACATATACTTGAGTCTGTCCACCAAAAAGGTGCTGCTGGTCCTCGTTCCAGTGGTGCTCCTCCTGCTAATTGGCACGTAAGGTGCTTTCTTCTTTCAGCTCTGACTTCTCCCCGAGCTGTCTTCATTATTCAAAGCGCCATAGCATGTACTGTGAGAATCTGGTTGTATTTTGCCTGTCATTTTTTGTCCTAAGGAAATGGGGCGAGAGAATAAAAAAACAACAACTCTGTGAAGAATTTTAATAAAACAAATCCCCCACCAATCCATCATTTAAACATTCTTTGCCCCAGTAATCATTGTTTTCATTTGACTGGTTGTAACAATAGCTTGGAAAACGTCTGAAACATTCTTTGAAAATTCTGTTGGGAACAGGAATAGAAATTAAGGGAACAGTATATTTATTAAATATGACTAGAGCACATTTGTGACTCAACTCTCCTAGGTCACCCCATTATCTGACATCTCATTTTTAAACAGAGACAGAAAAAAGCCCTACTTACCAGGAATACGTCCACAGTCAATAAAAGGGGTTTGTGAATGCTCCTCTTTTTGATTTCTTGCAATTACAGCTACACCAAGGAAAGATAGGAGACACCTGTAAAATAGCAGAGGCATAGGATCATTAGCAACACTTTGCTGTATCTGAGACGAGAGTTTCTTTCCACGTGTCTTTTTCAAGGACTTCCAAACCCAAGCTGCTCAGTTTATAAAGAACCTTTTCTTCCTCACAGCTCTATCAATTCACCTTGGGCTTCCCTGCAGTCTTGTTTTTGCCTCCTGAAGCTGTATCATCAGTTCCAAAATCGTGATTTCAGCAATACACACCTCATCAAATGCCTGTGAGTGCAAGACCACGACACTTGAATCCCCGAGCAAACCTTCACAGAGCATCTAAGCTGGCATTCCAGCATTTGCAGTTTCACTAACAGTCTATCTGCAGACAATCAACATCTTTGTTGTTTTTCTCATCTGACCGTGTGTCTCAGGGGCAAGCTGAAAGCCAGAGCAATGAAAAACTGCTCTGCTTGGCTAAATCTCCTATCCGCTCTGTGCTGGACACACAGCCACTAATTCCTGCCTGCCAGATACAAGGCTGAATTTGCTCATCGCCATTTTTTGGTCACTTTTCCTGCAGTCAGACAAGACAGCAGTTCCATGCACCTACTCCAGTCCAGCTGCAGAGGGTGAAGAGGTCTGTAGCCATCAGCCCCACTTCTTTGACAGCACTGTGGAAAGACACCTCCAGCACTTCGGGGAGGTGCTTTTAACTGTCTCAAGCCCATTATCGAGTAACTGCCACCTGTCCCCAGGGTTGTTACGGTGCTGGTAGCCAGCAGAAAGTTTCTGCTCTCACCACACCTTGGTCTCTCTTCAAACATTTATTGCTAACAGCTTCTTAGTGCGCTTTAAACTTTCCCGCAGGCGCGCTGTGTCTTTCTTGGCACAGGAAGATGGGGAGAGGTATGGCAGTACTGCCTCGCAGGCAATTAACACACACAACTGCCCGTGCCTAGTGCCACCAAAGACCAGCTGGGCAGGCGAGTGGAAGATAATGTGGGAGAAGATTTCTCACAGTTGTAAAAGTACCCCGGATAACATGAGCTGTGGTGAAAAGCAGTGATTTCTCCTTCCTGCTGGGAGAACACATGCTGCTGTTTTTTCATTCCATCATGAGATTAGTAGTTCATAAGTGTCTCACATTTTTACATACTTGGATTCATAAACCAGGCCTCCGAATTCCCAAAGCACAGACATCAATCTCTCCTTTAATGTTGTGGGTTGTGTTTTGGGTTTGGTTTTTGGGTTCTTTTTTTTTTTTTTTTTTTTAATCTTACTGTAATGGCTATTCCATAATAGTTCAATAACAAGACGGGTTTCTTCTTACTGAGAAAAGAAGGGATCCCACAAGGCAATACTGTTGCAGCACAAACACGAGTGCAGATTTTAGGCTGATCCACTTACCCGAACAGAAACATGAACACGCTCAGCAAAGCTGCACTGTGGAATTCCCGATAAAATATGACCCCTGGAATGTGACAGAAACAAGAATTGCAGAGCTTGACCAGCTTCCAAGTGATATGAATTACAGCTGGGAGGGTCAGGAGCAGGGTCATGCTCAAATGGAACAAAGAAAAAAAAAATCCCAAATTAATGCACATTTCACTTGCTTTGCCCACCTCCCGTTACTTTGGCCCTCTCAGGATGCTGCTGGCGACTGCAGAAGATTTAGGCGACCAGGTTGGAGCATGTGCTGTGTTAGTAACTGCACAGCCCCAGGTATTTTTTGCATTGCCAGCAACCGTTTTTATTCCAGTCAAATTCAAGGTCTCACTCGCAAGCAGAGTGACAGCAATCTAGCCAACAGTTTCTCGGTGGATTTAGATAAGCCACGTGGACATCTTAACTCCAACGGGGGAACACGTTTTCAATAAGCGATAGTTTACACCAAGTTAAGGGCTCCAGTAGGCAAGTTTGCCAAATCTTTCTGTCTAAAGGGATCACTAGCTGTTTCTGATCACCCCTTTTCCAGGAATTAGCACCTCTGCGGTGGAGGTGACAGACCCAGATGTGTATCTGGATCTCAGCCGCCCCAATTCACAGCCAAGTACATTAGCCTTAAACCACTGATGAGCATAGTTTGGCTTAGAGATGCCAGGGTGTGAACCAGCACAGCAGAAGTGTGGCTGTAGCTTCAAAGGATCAGCTGTGGATGGCGGAGTCATGAGGGAAGGTACCTGCTATGAGCACCCTAGTGAGATTCAGCCCTACACTGCTCTAACTAACCTGGTGCAAATGCATAGGTATCCAGTCTCAAAGCTATTAAGCCGTTCCTGAATAGGTACTTGATCTTTTAAGGAGGCAGAAGGCCAAATTCCCCATCTGGTCACAAGAACACAACACCCTTTTGGCTCAAGCTTCCTCTTAGTCACGAAGTGTAGGGCTCTTGTAGCACAGGTGCTGGGGCAATCTGCGCATGAAGCTAACTCCCCTTCTCATTAATGGCAGCTCCGCATGAGAAACTCCTGCACAGCAATGACAGGAAAGCCCCCAGTGTGTGTTAAAATGAGTCATAAATGTTCTAACAACAGGATCATTTTGGCTCATTGCTGATACAGCATCTCAGTCGTCCTCCCCGCTCGTGTTCCTAAGCTGCGCACCATTTCCAAGGTTTGCAGTCCCTTTAACAGCGCCGAGTTCAAAGTTCTCACCCAGAATAAAATGTTAAATGCTTAAAAAGTCTTTGGAGTCATTTTATTTCCTTCACTTAACCTAGAGTTCCACCTTCTGAAATAAAATATACGCTAACCACTAAGAAACACAGCTGGTTGTCATTTGAGTAGTTTGCCAGGCTGTTAAAATGACTCTACCAGTTCAGGTATGGAGAGGCTGGTGTGCACATGGGAAATGCATTTACTGGATGTCAGGATGAGGATAGGGTAAGTGCAGGTACTTCTAGTAAGCCAGCAAGGCACAGTAGGCCATACATATCAGTTCTGGAAACGCTAGAATTTGGTTATTTCTATTTTGCTTCAAAAGATGTGAACTTACTCGTTTTTGAGAACTTAAATACCCGTCACTTAGCAAAAAACTTTTTGTGAAGACAAACACGACTGGTTTGAGTTTCTGGTCACAGGCAGTAATTCTGGAATACCCGAAAAAACAGATTTTCTGGAAAACCAGAAAATCGTTCTGTTAGAGGCAGAAAGCCGAAACAAACCTGAAACGATGGCGCTGGTGGTGGAGAACACAAAATTAACGGGCACGACTGCGGCCACTTTGTACAGATGCACTGCTTGATTCAAGAACCTGGAAGACAAGCGTTATTGCACCTTCTGCCTACAGGAGGTCCACTGCACTTTAAGTTTAGCCACTTTAGATGAGTTAACAACACGTGTGACTGGCTGGTTCTTACCACAACAGCGGGTAGCCTTGGACAGATGCATATGTGTGTCGGATTTACCTTCTGGTTCTGACTATGCAAAGTACAAACAGGTGGAAGCGAGAAGGCTGGGGTGGCTTTCCTGTGTCCATAGGCTGTCACTGGAGAGTTCTCTGAACCACTGTTGGAAAACTTTTGTCTGTCACAGCTAAGGGAGGAATGCTAAGGTATTACTGCCTATGGCCCGCATTGGTTCTTGGAAGCAGTGCTGCCTGCGAGCAGCCAGGGACAAGCTGCTCTAATTTTAACAGGTTGTCTAAGGGTATATGTCCAGCATGGACAGGAACATGCAAGTTCTCATAGGAACTGGTTCACTTTGCTGAAGTCCACATCGCTGCTACTACTCAAGCCAACTTGGCTAAAACGTGTATCTGTATGTTTATCCATGCACACTCTGTCCCGATGGCAAAGGCCAGGAAGACAGCTCCAAGACTGTGCTCCTTGAGTTGGAAACTTTCTGCTATGCTCCTCGGAAAGGCAACAGAAACCCTCACCAAGAACCATGATCAAGAGTGTGCAGGACTACAGGAGCATGCAGACCTGCAGGACTGAGACATTGGCTGTGGAGCAGCCTGCACAGCCTTAATCAGCAGATGACAAAGACAAAGCAATTAACCCGCTCGTACGGAGACCACAGCTATCAACATTTACCCATAGGGTGATAAATCATGAGGGTGACCTCTGGGATACACCAGCAGATACCCGGTTATGTAAATGATGCATTTCAGATCCAAAGAGAAAAATCAGGAGGCTGCAGAGAGCATTCAAAACCTATAAAAAGAACCACACTTAAATGTTTCACTGCTACAATATATGTGCTCAGTAAAAATCCAAGCTTGGATCTGTTTTAGCCATTAAAGTAATTGCATGGTTATTTTAGCAACTGTTGAACAGTCTCCATGGTGCTTTAAAAATAAAGAAATCCTACATCTCCACAGGATAGTCAGGATTTTGAAGTAATTGAAAACACCTCATTATTTTCTCCCATTTGCAACAAACTTGGTCACAGGGACTAAAACAGTGATACCAAGGCCCAGCATTGAATCCAGGAGGGTATTCCAGCACAGGCTGTGCTCAGCTAACACAAGCCAGTCAACTAAAATGAGAGGAAACAAACAGAATGAAAAATTCAGACTGACAGCACTGTCTCCATTAGAAAATGTGCCCAGGAGAGAAGAGAGAAAGAGGCACAGAGCCCAGGGAATGAAATGGGCACGTTTCACTGCTGGTTTAATTTTGACCCAGCAAAAGCAGCTGGCAAGGAGGAGACATTAATTCAGCAGCTTCCTATTTACAGAGCTTTTATTTCCTATTTTAAAGGCCCCGAGCTGTTTTCCCAGGGAAGACAAGCTGGATGTAACTATAATCTGTTACAGGGGAGCTCTGAGTCAGCCGTGGAGAGTCACTGCATACTAACGCACAGCCTTGATTCCACATGGGAATGGCACGTTCTGCCACAAGGAAGCTGGGTTGGCTCCCCGACTGGAAAATAATCAGGCAAGTAAACACTCAGGCTCACACTGGAGCAGTCTAGATGAGATTACTGAATGATGCTATCAGCACCTGAAGCAGAGTGACCGGCATAAAGGGAATAGACTCATTGTTCAGCTGCAAGCCATATTTTACCATGCTGCCACCCCCAGCAATCTGCAAAGGCAGCATAAAACAATCACTTCACAGCCCAGAGGCCGTCAGGGAAAACTTGCATGTCACCTGTGCACCAGACGTTAACTATGTCCTAAAAAGGCACAGGCATACAAGGTAGCAAAGCACGACGTGCAGATTAACAGAGGCGGGGAGACAGCTGCAATAAACTCTCTTCTTCGGTCTGACTAGGGCTGTAAACTGGTGAAAAGAGAGGCATAATGAGGGTAAATGTGGCCATCTGATTATTCAGCAATGAATGTTTCTATAAGACCACCCACCCCCCCCCAAGAAAAAAAGAAAAAAAAAAGTAACATAAATATAAATTTAATTTAATGAGTTCAAGATCTGTGCCAAAAGTAGAAGTAAATTTGGGAGGAAGATCTGTAAGGTGGTCATAACAGGAGGCAGCATCTATAATAATTTTAAACTAAGAAATAAAGCCCAAGTAAACAACACAATGAACTGCAGGCAACTCATGCATGTCCATGCTCTGCCTCAAATTTGTTGCCTTTAAGTGCAGCTTTTATCTGGAGTCAATACCAGCACTGGAAAAAAAAAGGATTGATAAAATGTGTACAAAGGTTAGGAGATAAGCAGAATCTCACTTACTTGACTTGGAAAGCACAAGAAGTTGCCATTAAAAAAATCATGATATAGAAAACAGGGTAAGTTAGCTGCATTTTCCCCTTTGCAGAGAGTGTCATCATGCTGGCCACAGCCTTTACACTAATGACAGTCAACGACGCTGAAAGGGAAAGTGAGAGATTAGCAAAGGGCAGGATTCACAGCAGTGACCTCGAAGCATCAGTGAGGGAGGACAAGGTGCCAGCTCAGAGCCACAGGTCTGATCATCTGAAAATACACTGGGGTAGGATTTGGGCACCTAAAATCAAGTGTGTGGTTTTATACATGCTCACTAAGCTGCTGCCTAAACTCAGTGGACTCAGCTCCAGATGTGCTTTGTGGTTTGCTTTTAAGTTCTTGCAGCACTGAAGTCTGCTACCCTGCATCTACCCAGGCTTTCCCCACTTTCAACAGACTAGCTGAGGGTAGAGTCAGGTAAAAATCTTGCTAGTTAGGACTTTTGTGTGTGTATGTGAGAGACCATTTCCCACTGCTGGGCATGTGCCCTAAACACTGGCCTACTAGTTAGAGGTGGTACAAAAGCCTCCGCATCTCCCAGACTTGATTTAGCTCCAGCTGCTAATTTGGAGCCTGTGTTGCATTATTCAGGAGAGGTCGGAGAGGTCTCACATCTGTTCAAAGCAGCTGGGACAGCTCCTGATAGCAGCCTAACTTTGATACGTGTCGGCCTAAAAGAACTCCTCGCCCTCGGGATTTCTCTGTTGAGATGGGAGCTGGCAAAGGCTGGCCAAAGCTGGCTGCTGGGATCACATCCCAAAGCATCTAACTCTCCCCACAGGTGATGCACAGAGAGCAGGCAACCAATGCAGGGGGGCTGCGTTTCATTCCACAGGCCAGGCTCTTAAGACCATTTACTGGATTTCACCCACAGAAGAGCTCAGAAGGGTGTTTTCAATCCACTTAGCCCCTGTCATTGCATTGCCACAGACAGACAGCGGGCAGTGGCTTCAAGACATGGCTCGCAGCACATGCCTTTTAGAAAAGGGGCTGGCAGGGCAGCAAAGGGTTCCCCTTTAGACTTCCCTTTGGAGCCCGCTCTTGATTTGTTCAAGGTAACCCAGGTAGGCTGTGTTTGCTGCAAATAAAAAGTAACCCGTTCAAAAGAAACTAAAAATGCTAAGAAGAGTCGGGGTGCAGAGATGGCCTTTGGAGAAAACATCGGGATCAGCGTCTCCCAGCTGGGATGCTGTTCCACCCTCTTCCAGAGCTGAGTCGTGCAGTGCAGTGGTCTGATCCATCCTCCCAGAACTGCAAAGTTCAGACTGGCAGGGAGAAGCTGCACTGGTCAGGCCAAAGGTTGGGAGAAAAGGTGGGGGAAGAACGAATTCAGCTCTCTGGTTGTAATTGCAAGCGTTTTCCCCATAGCAAATCCCAAAGTTCAGGGGGAGTTTAAGAGTGAGCTCCTGCTCACCACCATGAAATTCAGTGTTTCATGACAACCTTGCCACCAAATACTTCACTTCTTGCTCTGTGATGGAAATAGGTGGGGCAGTTTAACAAACACAGCAGTAAAACTGAGCAGAGGAGGTCAAATGCTGGCCAGCAGTGGTGCTAATGGAATGACTAAAAGCTGAAAATACTTTCAAGCCCCAACTTAAGCAGCCTGCATAAAAACTGAGATTTGCACTCTAATATGGGAGAGCTATTATTTTAAAAGGACACTTATGGGTAAAAATTTGTAGTTTGAATGGTCCAGCTAAGCGTGAAGATTGCTGAACAATCATTTCTTATGAAAGGGCAGGTACCATCCCTTGTAATTTTACCAAAACAGAAAAGAAAGCATCAGGGGGTTGCTGGTGGGTTGGTTGCATTGGGTGTTTTTCAAAAAGCAGAATGATGTTTTAACTTAAAGTAGTTCTGGAATAAGTTTCAAAACCTAGGAAATGGGTTTCCTATCTCTGATAGAATGACTCCCCACAAGGCTGGTGTGACAAATGATGTCACTTTCCAGCTGTTGTGGCAGGAAACTCAGAAATCCCACTTTAATATGAAATATTTCCCCCCAAACTTATGATAACTCCCAGTATATACACGAGGTAAGATAATTCTCCCCAAATGAACTTGCAGAATTGTACTAAGAGAAACGTTTGCAGATTTCACAGTCACCTCTCTATTTTCTTCACAACGAAAGTAGCTCTGGTGGCTACCAGTGAAACACAAAGGCTGCCCTCTCCTTGAAGAAGTCTTTCTACGTTTCACTTTTATCTGTGTGACCCCTGCGCCTGGAATGTATCTGTGCAGGTAGGAAAGAGGGCAGACCTACCCCTCCACAGCTGCCCCTGAGACCCCAGCCCTCATCCACCCCTCTGCAGGAGGGGCCCTCGGGGACAGGGCATGTGTCAGAAGGCAGGGAGCCAGGCCACCGGGCCCTCTCGCAGCCCCCCCAGTCACTTTGCTCAGCAGAAAGGTTGGAGACCAAGCAGAAGGCTCTGAGTGTAGCTTTGTGGGGACTGCCAGGCAGAGGGAGAGCTGAAGGAGCTGAAGCCAACCGCAGCTCTGGGTTTCCTGCTCGAGGGAAACGTCAGCATTTCAAACTTTCCCACAAGCCAGGCTTTGTTTGTTTGTGCCTGTTTTAATAGAGCAGAAATAATGACACATTTTTCCTCAAGCTGCATATGCTCACCAAAACCTCAGCAGCCACCAGCTAAAATTGTACTTTTGGTTGACTGCAGCCTGACCACCACAGCGCAGTCAGTGGCTACTGGGGCACGCGTTTGCAGCCCTGCTGCTATTTAGCAGCCCCATGCTTCCCTTTGGCACTGGTGGCAGCAGGGTTGGCAGGCTCCACAGCAAAATAAGACACCGGGCTACACAGTCCAGTGGCCCAGGTCTCCTGGAGCTGTGTGTTGACCTTGCTTGGGGCTGCCACCATGGTGGGTCTGCCCAGAACTGCAGCAGTCAAGTATAAAAGTCCATCTGGGGATCTTCAGGCTTCCAGCTGCGTGACAAGGAGACCGGACCTGCTCATCACTCAGGAGTGCACGGTGACACTTATGGCAGGGTTGACATTTTGGCACTACTTATGGCAGGGTTGGAAGCTGCAGAGCAGCTCAGGTGAGCTCTGCCAAAGCTCCTAGGCCCCGTGCTAGGAGCTGGGGGATGGCTGGACTCACACTTCAGTCCTCCAAAGCAAGAGCCGTCAGTTAGAACTAAGGCTTTTGGGGCTCTTTTCCACCTCTGCCTCATACAGGGAGTGTGGAAATCCTTCAAAGCTTCTGCAGAGCTACAGATCCTAATGTTCCTAGCACTGGGAAACTTGAATGGGAAGACTGTCCCAAAATGTTGATCTGAAAGCCTGAGCTTTTCAGCTGTGTAGGAATCCACTTAGGGAGCCAAAGGCAGGCAGTTACAAATCTGTGAGGGTTTTTCACATTCAGTTAAACCCAGCTGGCATAACGAGACTTCAGTGAAATGCTGTTTTATCGAAACACTCATGACCAACTCCATTAGAAATGTGTTTTAAGTGTCTTTGCAGACTGATACATGCACCCACTGAACCCCCTGAAATGACAACCGCCCACTTGACTGACAGAGTTCAGGCACCTTTCACTTCAACCAAAAAAAACCCAAAAAACTCCCATCAGTGTTTCATGGAGAAGTGACAAGACAAGGACAGCAGAAGACACGGCATGGTGACAAGTTCTTAATGTGTGTCTGCAAGTGGTGGAGCTTTAGAGGGAGCCTCCTGACATTTTTCAAAATTAGTTCAAGTTTAACTTGACTGGAAGCTGCCTGATAAAACCACCTCCTTTGTTTCCCTGGGTAGTGGTGGTGGCAACACCGATCCGAAGGCAAACTTCAGCTGCTCACGGAGCTCTTGCTGTGCTTTGGGAAAGGTGGTAAAGTATGAAGTGTTGCATATGCAAACAGGCATAGATAATTCCAAGAAAAGTTCCCATATGTTCACAGCGTATCACTGCATTTGTTTACAGAAGGCTTACAAGGTCTTTAGCTGCTCTGTTTTCACGAACTGATTGTCACAGCTAGCCTGCTCCCCAAAAGAAAATTTCCAACAGTTTGCTTCCCCAGGATCTAAAGCTAAGGTGTTATTTTAAAAAGCTTCAGAACAGCATTACACACAGCTTATTAATTTCAGGAAATCTGTAAAAAGAGCCAGTCCCAGCAATAAGCAGAGAAGCTGTTTCATAATCAGCTTTTGTTTTCACAAAGAGACCACAGTAAGAATCATGAGAAATGTTTTGATGGTTCTCCTTGAGCACACTGCTTAGAAACTGCCCTAATCCAAACTAGCTGGGGAGACTGAGTGACAAGGAATTCTGGAGTAACAGACAGGAGCGGTAGAGTGAATAACATGCTCTTACCCAGCAGCGCTACCATCGTTAACAAAATCACGATGTGCTTCACAGCCTTTCTTTTGTAAAAATAGAGGAGAATGCAGAATATTATAATTTCTAAGATCTGAAAATAAAAGGGAAGAAAGTTAGAGCTGTGAAACTATGTAATAAATGCTTCATTTGAAGTCGTTGAGGTGTCACATGCATTTTCTCTGCTCTAACAGTTCAAAGGAGAATTACTTTCTTAACATCTGCTAAACGCTAACTTTATTGGCAGCTGAGCTATCAAACAATAGTAATTTCTTTCCTATTATAGCAAAAGTTAAGCTTTGATTGCTTCTTATTTCTTTTTGTGCTTCTGTCTTTTGTCATTGGTAGAATCGAGAAGACCTTTTTAATGTGACAGGGAAGATGCAGTGCTTATTGGTAATATTTCTTACAGAAATTCTGTTTCTAATTCCTAGGGAGTAAAGCATTTACCTGGAGGAACAGCAATCTCTCCTTCTAGCTGTGGTACTCCTACTGTGACTCTGTGACATGCCAGCTTATTTTTGCTGCCCTCTTTACCCTTCTTCCCAGCCCTACTGAAAAAAAAAAAAAAAAAGTGTCCCCCCCCCCCCCAGCCCTCTCTTTTTGTTCCAGCTTTCTGCCATACATCACAAGGAGGAAAACATTTCTTTCACATGGTTGCTCTCAAATCACAGACGCCTGTCAGGAGCTTACCTTGAAAAGCTCAGTGACACGCTAGCAGACCACACTGCAGGACACCTGCAGCTGCTGAAGCAGCTTTAGCTACACCGCGTATGGTCCAACCTTGCTCCTTCATTCACATCTGACCTCGAAATGACAGTTACATTTAGTGACTTGCTCTTCCTGTGTCTCTTTGCAGATTCCCTTAGTAACTCTTGCCTTTTGCTGTCTCAAAAGTGTGGGTATTCTCCCCTCTACCTCTGTTGCCCAAAGACCACTCTTTGCCTAAAAGAAAGCAGCAAGTGCGAGAGCCAGAAAGCTTCTGTGAAGCCCCGAAGATGGATGAAAACAGGGATGACGGACCTCTGCACCGAGAGGTGCTCAGAAGCCTTTGAAATAGCACAAAGAAAGAAAACCTCACTTGTACATGTTGGAAAGCAACCAAGTGGTGGAAATTAGATAGAAAATTCGATTGTTACTGGTTATTGTCGATTTTTTTTGCAACAAATCAAGTCGTAGAAAAGCTTCACGTCTGTCTCCTCGGTTTTGTCACCAGTGTACTATTTTATGATTTATAATGCCGCGCTACTTCTAAACCAACAGTCGCTCTAAGGAAGCACTAGGCTCAAAAATACCTGGGTGGTGTGCTGATGAAATTTCTAAAGAAGAGACTGAAGAGTTGCTAGCAGCAGTTATATAATGTAACATAGCCGAGTTCTCATTTGGGAGACTGACTGCAGCAGGAAAGCAGCTGCCAGCTACATTTGGTTACTAAAATTCTCTACCACACTCACACCTCCCCCAGTTTAATAGTGTTCAAAAATATGAACAGAACATAATTATTCTTTAATTCATTTTTTATTTACTTTCATGCTGATCCCTTGTTCCCAAAGGTAACCAAGAGACAATTGCATTTCACAACATTAAAAACACTAATTTGGATTTTATACCACCTATCTTTAAAATCATCATACATTTATCACAGGATTAAAAACAAAACACCACACCAAACCAAACAACCACAGCCAAAAAGAAAATGCTGGGGCTCTGAGGCTTTTTTTTTTTTTTGTAAAGCATGTTGCTGTTGAGTTCATCTGGCCTCCCTGTGGAACAAGGACAGGGTTTCAAGTGACCTTGAGAGAAGTAGAAGGTAGGAGCTTTGCTCTTCCAGTTGCTGACAAAGACACCCTGGGGCCAGAGGGGAACGTTGCCTTACCAGGCTGCAGCTACAACAGGTCCAGCAACAGGTCACAAGGGACAGCCATCGTATTCAGCCAGGCTGCAAGAAGAATGCGTGGCTCCTAACAGGACCTGAGGCAGACAAGGACCCTTGTGGGGGTCCAGCTGTTGCCTGTGGGGGTGTCCTGAGAATGACACAGACTAGTGCTCCCTGTCGTGTTTGGTATCGGCAGCAGCTAAATACAAAGTCTGTGCACTATGGGAAGTGCATAGATGACATCAGCTTTGCATATTCTGTTGAGAGGAATTGAAGGAGCTTGCCTTGCTTACAATCATTTGTGCTATTATAACCAACCTCTACTGAAGTATCCTCAAGCCCACATCTCATCAACAGTGGTTTAAAATAATGATGTTTTCCATGTTTCTAATTATTGCCAGAAGGCACCAGAAGGAAATACTACATTGTCTGCCTCAACTGTTTTTCTGGAATATACAGCAACATCAGGACCAAGGAACCAGGACGGCTGTCTAGACACTTTGAAGGAAAAGCAGAAATGCTTTGACTCTGATTTTACAGAGATTACATATTAACAACCCAAGACTCACTACACTTGTGTTTAAGAAAACCTAAGAGCTTCACCTATAACCAATGTCTTCTGTAATGACGCAAAGTGCACATAAGCCAAAGAGGGAAAAAACCCACCAAGCTAGGACAGTCTTTCTTTCTCAGACATGATTACACTACTATGAAGTCTCGGAAGGTGACTCAGAGTTGTCTCATGGGGGAACTAGAGGCTCTTTCTGCAAAACTCCTCTGATGCCAGTGGAGTGACACATGGGAATGATTTATCACCTACACAGAACAGTTTGTACCACTGGGGCTTTGTATTTCTCAGCAGACCACACTGGGGGCTACTTTTAGCAAGGCTGTTGGACTGCATTATTCTGCTGTACGGTCTCCTTGCTACATATTCCTCCTGGAAACTCTGCAACTTCTGCTGCGCTTTTTTGTATCTCGGAGGCCAACCCGTGCCAGGCATTTTACAGACAATTATGAAGAGCTAGCTCCCTGCCCAAAGAGAATGCTTACAGCAGAGTTTGCTTGAACTTCCAGCAGCATACCAGGATAATCGGGCTGGTAACTCAAGAGTCCCCTGTGGAACGTTTCACTTCTTCCTCTTCCTTGGGCAGGGAAAGCTCAAAACTTATCAATCCAGGGAGCAGAAGGAGCAAATAAATCTCAATATCTTGTTGAATCAACAGTATATGCTCTATACTTGCTCCATCCTTCCCTGTAACCCATTCTGTACATGTAAAATTGGATGCTGGCCTGGGCAGGGAAGAGGGGAAACTGAGTCCAGGGGTTACCTACCACCTCCACATAATCTCTCTTGGGGAGAATACAGCACAGTCTTCCTACACATTCAACTTCTTATTGACTTTTCCTGAAACAAAGTAATAAAAGTCCTAAGATGGGGAAAAGCCCTTTTCCAGCTACCTGAAAAGGTGTGCATGCCCATGCAGCATGATCATCAGTCTCTTCCATCGAGCTGTATCACCATCTTCAAGGAGCTTTTAAAATATACCAAAAAAATGACCAAGAGGATCAACATTTTTTGTGGTAGCATGTACTTTCCGCTTAATTAGCAGGCTTAGATGTATATAAAGTCTGCAGGTTGGCTAAAAGATTATGGTTCTTAACCTGTCTGCTCAGTGGCTTTCTAACTGAGCTTCCTACTGAGAAAAGCCTGGGCACTAATAATGTAAACCCAGTGAGTCACTTCACTGGGGGGGGGGAGGTAATTGCTTCTGAAGCTCCTATATTGCATCTTTTACATTCAGCTGGAGGAACAAATTTTCAGCATTCCAGAGGAAAAGAGAGAATTTCCTCCTACTCACTCTGGTCTTCTTTCTGATGCTAATTAAATACATCAAAGACGACGTGTGGTATTTGAAGTTTGCATACAGATACTTTAATCAAAATGGTATTTTTGTACTTGAATTCAAACTCGGGTTCAGATTAACCTGAGTGGCAGTGAAGCAGGCTGCCTCTCCACATCTTAGCTCCATACAAAGCTCCTTTCGGCCAGGTTTAACAACACGGGGATAAGAACAGAGCAATATGAAAGAAAAAAGGAGGACTAAGAACATACAGAGCCTGATTTTTGAAAGCACAAGTCCATTCCATTTCAGAAAAGCATTGTAACCTAGATGTGCATGCAAACAGTGTGGCAGGTACACATACACAGGAAACATAGCCAATATTTAGGCTTTCCCTCAAGCCCACCAAACCCTAAAATCCCTTCATCCTTGTTAATCCTGCACAACTGTAGCTTTCCCCTGGCACATAGCTCAAAAGTCATCTTTTGGTTCAGCATATTTTCAGGCTGGGGACTGGGATAATGACCCAGAGACTTGGTCTCTCTCATGAAAAAAATCACAATATTTATCTTCAGGAACATTTTTTCTTTCTCCCAGTACTTCATAATACTGCAAAAAACCCCACAATAATCCAAATGTTTCTGATTTAGGGAACAGTATGAACTAGATACTCACTGAATATACCAAGAAAGGCCAGCTCACTAAGTAATTCTGCACTTGTCTTGCTGGGAGCTCTTGGGGTACGTTTGGAGCAAATGTCACGAACAAGTATGCCCCTGTTACTGTCAGTGTTCCTCCTTTAAAGAAAAGGACACGTTATTTTGGCAAGACAGTATTTGGGGTAATGCAATATTTGGCAATCATGGTCATCCTTTCTCTCCAGCTGACTTGGAGATACTTTCTAGAAGAAAATTTAATCCCTTTACTCAGATCTAGACTTAAGTAATCAGGTTGCTTTGCATCTGGGGTCTTATCTAGTGTAATTTTTATTAAAGACTCAGAGGATTTTGGAAATATGAAAAATGCTGTCAGTAAAGCCTCATGATTTAGGGATCCAGTTCAACAAAGCATTTTCAAATATTCTCCATTCTAATACCAAAGGAGAACTGATCCTTTGTATTTCTGATGGGCACAAAGAAGGTCACATAACCTTATCCTCAACTGAAAGGACAAGTTGCTTATTGAGGCAAACATCTAGGTGGTTAACCAGTGTAAAGAAACATAACTCTCCCAAAGTCAGCGTGGCCACAGAGCTCTGCACCAGCTATGGACCTGCCCTGCAAATATTATGCACCATACATAGGTTCCAGTCCAATGTTTACGTGAAGCTGTCAGGAAGCCAACAGTTTGGCTGTTCCCTGTTGTGTTTGCAGACCCACAAACTGTTTTATGAAAGGTTGATTTGCAAAAGACTGTTCAGCCATTAGGTTGCCAGGGCCCCTTTTCAAGGTCGAACTCACATTGTTGTGCTTTTAATAAAGATCAGGAAGTTCTGCCTGGTGGACAGCCATCTGACAAACACAGATGTTCATCGAGGTATCGGGATAATACTGAGCCGATCCTGAGCTCATAAACTGTATTGGATTAAGGAAGATATTAGCTAATCAATTTTTTTTTTTTTTTTTTAATTCAAGTAATCTTTACATTTCTTGGCGAAACTATAAATCAGTGTGGAATACAAGGCTCAGGGATCCAAAACAAAGCACATCCGGAGGGCTTTGCTGGCACTGCTATTACACACAGTTCCTTTGGAAAAGCAGAACTGTTCTATATTTATGTGCTTGCAAAAACATCACCATATTTCCCATCATACAGCTCATTCCTATGGAATGTAGCAACATTGTTAAATCCTTCTTGCAAAGTCAGGCTCACAGAAATAAAATAAATCAGCGCTGAACGCTAGTTAAAGCAACACACAATGTATAAGCCCATAAGGGAAAAACGATCAGTCAAGGGAGGGGGGATTTTGAATGTAGCAGCTGAGCTGGCAAACTTGGCTCCCGAACCTAAATAAATATTATATAGTATTCCTGAAACAATACTGAACAGATCTCTCCAAAACGTGCAAGGGAACAGCTGGGATGTCCTCGTTATAGTCTGGACAATCGAGCCTGGCTTTTAGGAATGCCACAGAAATACCAGGTGCCCTGTAACAACATCAGGTGCACTGTCCCAGCCAAGATGGCTTGGTGTAAGGCTGAACCCTGAAATAGGCTTGTCTCTCACTATTACTGTGTTCAAATGGGGCACTTGTGATATGCAAAAAAGCCTTGGACACAGACAAGAAGCTGATGTGCTTTTGCAGTGAAGACTGTGCTTCCCAACAAAGCATTTGAGAACACGATTCCTTGCTCTTTGAGGTGATGAAATCAATATCAAAAGGGAAGTTGCAGCTTTTAACTGAGCTTGAAATTTTGTGCAGTATCTATGCAGAAAGAAAATAAAAATGAATGAATAAGTCAAAAGCTTCACTGTTTTTATTAAAATTGTGTTGCACCCATAAAGATACCACTAAATACAACCTCAGAGGCAAAACCAGACTATGGAAATAAGTTTGAGCAAAAAGGACACATAAGGAATAAGTTATGGTTAAAAGAGCAGAGACTTTGGGAATGCAGTCTTTTCTACACACACTGAAGATTCTCTCTCTTTTTGTAACTTCTTCCCAATTTTGGAAGTACCTGCCTCGAAACACTTGCTCGGGAAAGTGGGAGTGTGAAGGTGGGGGGCTGCGTGAGAGCTACAGCTTGCTAAGCATATGGCAACACACATGTCCAGATCAGCAAACACTTACTTACCCAATATATCAGCAGCCCTCACGGTCTTCTTTGGGAATAGGACAGAAATAAATGCACTACCTAGAACAGAAATATAAAGACATCTTTTATGCTCATCAGAACATCAAGCGCTATAGAAGAAGATTGCCCTGGGCTGAGTTTAAATATATCTCATGGCCACTGTTGCACCAAACCATGATACAACCAGCCAGGAGGCCTCTCCAGCCATCGACCAACCCTTGGTTATTTTGTAAGGTTTTAAACATATCCAGCAGGCTCTTACGTGGTCAAAGAGATGCAATATCCTTCCTATCTCTCACACAGACACTGCTTATACTGCTCTGATTCAGTCATATGTGGAAGCGTCAGGAAAACCGGGCACTGGTCGGTGTCACCATTCCCCTCATTTTGCTACCACGTCGCTGTATGGACTTGCTCGAGGTGAACTGCCTCCCAGAGGGATAGAATTCTGCCTCTCTAGAGGCTTCGGGCTATCAGAGGCTTACGAGTAAAGTAGCAGCAGTACAGCTGAAGGGAAGAGAGCCACTGAAAAAGCAGAGTGTTTAGTATGAACCAAGAGAGCAGTCACGATGTCTGCAAAACAGCAGGTGAAGAACCAGCGTACGTACCCTAGAGGAGCACTGCCCGCTGTCTTCTAGAGCGACTTGGAGTGAAGGAGGAGAAAAGTGGAACTGAGCCCAGGAAATGACCTCCTGTTCCCAGGGAAGCTCTTTCCCTCGTTCAGCTCTTGCGTCTCCCCAGCCCTGCCCCTTCAGGATGGGCAGCAGTGGGCAGGTGAGCAGCAGGTGATGGGGCCAGGATTTCTGGTAAGCAGCTCAGTGTGGACATGCACAAGAGAGGGAAGAAGGGGGTTGGACTTAAGACGGATGAGACTGTTGGCCACCTGGGAGAGAGGGCTCTATTCCAGCACACAACATGAGAACATCTACCTCTAAGAAGCAGCAAAGGAGGCTGAGTAACTCCTGTGTGAAAGAGGTGAGGAAAGGCCCTTGGGAGAGGTGCATCAGTAATGTGAGATTCATTTAGAAACCTCAAAGACAGATGCTGCCCAAGGGGGACGGACGGGGACGACGACAGGGAAGGGGGCACGCTGAACCTAAATCATGGGCTGCTGTTGCAAGAGCTCAGTTCCTGCCTACAGTGCAAAATTCTTGGTTTATTCTTGAAACAACAGTTCAACTTCTTTTGCAACCATCTTTGCCTTATTTTCTCTGCTGTTCTGACTGAAAATTTAATTTGTGGTTAGCTAGTAGATGTACTACTCTAGATGAATCTAGAGAGGTTCACAGAGAACTGGTGTTCAGCATCATGCCTGTGTTACCCAGTCAGTAGAAAATCAGATCTAGCACAAGTCATAAATTTAAGCTGTGATGGAGATCCGTGCACACGAGTAAGTGCAGTAAAAGAATCTTCAACTGAAAGTGCCAAACTGAAACTAAGCTGCCTGACACAGTTTTCTCTATTCACTGCTTCAATGACAGCTTTGCTGGAGAAAAGACACTGGTATCCAGGCAACATTGGTAACAGCAAAGCTACCTAGGCTTAGAAAAGAGAGAGGACAAAAACCAGGAAAGCAGCAGCATCAACCCAAGATAGTGCAGGAATTAATTGCTGCTCTGTTTCCCTGCTGTCACAGCTCTCCCAAACCCCACTTCAGCCCACCCACCTTGTCAGTCACTGTCACAGCAAAATCCATTGCTTCAGGAACTGATGCCTCAGTGACTCTGTTTTGCTGAGTAGCTCATTGCCCGGGCTCTCTGCTTTCAGCGGAGATCTAGTAAATGCGATCTAGGGTTCAATTCCTGCGCTGGCATCCAGTCTGGGGTGAGATGAGTTATGCTCCAAATTCCACTGCCTACTTCTCTGGAGAAGACAAATGGCAGCTGGGGGGCGGATCTCAGTCTCTGGGGCTGGCAGTGGGCACAGGGAGGCACTGGAATGCAGCCAGATAATGAAACTTGTCACTCAGCCTGTCATCTGCTTTAATAATGCATTCAAATGTGGCAGGCTCTTTCTCCAGAGATGGCTGGTAACGCACGAGAGATCATGAGCTTAACAGAATGTATGTATAATTAATATTCTTTATGAGGTGCAATACGTAGACGAATCTAAAAATAGTAGATGTTTTCAGAACATATATTAGGCCATCTGGGACTGGAAGAAAAACTGAAGTAGGAGGGGAGGTGCAATACCAAGGTGAGGAGAGCGAGACCCAGGAGGGACTTGGAACACTAAAGACAACTGTCCCCGTGGATAAGCCATAAGCATTCCAGTGAAGGAAAGCAAATGGAGCACATCTAAGTGAAGAAGCAGAAAACAGCTACACAGACCTGATGAGATGCCAGAGGACTTACACGACTGATTAGAAGCCTTGCAAACTCTGGCTATTTCCTTCAGGGAGGAGTTTAAAGTTATGGTGGCACGGCCATGAGAGTACCTTGGGTTTTTATCACACACTAGCACAGTACCTTAATTTCATTTTTATTTTGTTAATTTTCTGGGTTTTAAGCTTCATAAACTTGACTTGTAAATAG
>JANIJG010021746.1:67070-136973 GCA_024611175.1 Megaceryle torquata
AGCCTTTTATGGTATCCAGTTTGTGGGGTTCTCACTAGTAACGGAGCTCTCAAAACCCCAGGTTCTTGGGCCAAAAAGACATTACTTACTCTGAGTGAAAGAAATCCATTTCTACAAGAATAGCTGAGAATCTTTTTCCTAAAGCACCATCAGGAATATACTTTTTCAAAGCCTAAAGCACTTTCTTGCCCCACAGCTATTTCAAAAGAGCATATGAAAAGGAAAAGGGTTCTCAACAATGTCGGTTTCAGCGAGTTAAGTGTAAAACAACTCTCTGCAGAAGGATGAAAACTGCAGAAGAAATAATCTCTGATACCAATGGCCTCTCCTCACGCCCCAACCCCTGAGTTATTTTTGCAGGCAAAAGCAAGACAATGAGCTAAAAACCACAGCAGCCCAAAATTACACGAGCTACATGTAAAGCATGATTTTTAATTTTAAAGTATAAAAAGCTTTTTAATGATCACATCAAACATGCATTACTCCTCCACTTTTAATTTAAAAATTTACCAATTTCTCCCCTTGAAGAAAACAACTGCTGTTTTCTCAAACTATTTAAAACCCTGAACAGATGTAGAGCTTGCATCATTGCAACCACACACAGAAATACTTCCACTGTGTAAGAAAAATATAGTTTTCTGTAGCTTAATTCTAAGAAAAAAAAATAAAAAGTAACATCTACTGGTGCCATGCCAATTCATGGTCTGTGGTGCTGGATTCTTTCTAAAATCAGCCCTCAGAAGCACCCAGTTCAATAGAATGAGGCACAGGCTTTTCACTACTTAATTGATACCGGGTTAAGTGCAAAATTCAGTTGGATGCAGTTAAATGTGGCAGCAAAACATAATAGATGCTGTCCCCATCTATTTTAAGACCCGGAGTGCTTCCTGTCTCAGAGGTCTGGAGATACATGATGGGTACAGCCCAAATCCATTCTCAGTAGAGACTCCAGTCTGCCTTATCCTTCCTCCAAAGCCCTGGTTTCCAAGCAAAGAAAACTTTGCATGCTGACACAGAGTGGCGGGGATCTTCAGAGAACCCTCCAGAGGATCGGGCACACCACAGAGCACACTTCTCCTCAGTACACCATAGGGGTCAGTCTTGGTCAGTTTGTCATTGCCCCAAGCGATGAACTCTTCTGAAATTAAAAGGATACGTGCTCTCTGGCTTTAATTTCAGACAACAGGAAAGTATCTAGTGGTAGGAAGTATTATTGGGAAGTTATTGTTGTAATTGGCTGTCCACATCATTTTTACTTTCCCTTCCTTAAGGGAATGTTTGCTAGACTAAATACAATTTCAGATCTCTCTATTGTTTGGGCTGTGAAATGGATACTGTCAGCTGATATATGGGAATGGAACAGCAGATATTAAAGTGCTTTATGGGGTCTTCCAGAATAAGCATTTGGGGTCAGTTTAAAAAAAAGTATATATATATAAAATGCTTGAGAATTTTGATAAGATACAACAGTTAGGAAAATTATTTCTTGGTATCTATGAAAAGAAAGGGGAAATGGAGAATGGAGGAAACAGATGCAATGTTTCTTCACATATTGCAAAGGTAAAGAAGAAAGAATATGCCCAGATAAAAATCAACCCTAAATGGGATCTCTTCTTTGTAACAGTTTAGCAAGCAATGGAATTTTTCCCTTTCCCACTGTTCTTCACTTCTTCCTAGCTCTCTATAGTCACACTTTATTCAGCTTGGGCAACAAATTAAATTGGACAATGTCCCTTTATCTTCAGAGATCTCTGGATATTGTTAAGGATGTAACTACCGCCACCAAAAGCGCACTAGATGTCATCATATTCATTTACATTATCAACTCAGGTAATATCTCATTCCTTTCTTGGAGAAATCTTTCCTACAATGGTGAACTACCATGGCTTTATATCTCATTCTCCAAAGTTCTGCAACAGTTTAGCATTCCAGGTTACAGTAAATTGCCTGTAGCCTCCTTCCTCCACTATCTCTTTGCTAAATTGAACCCACATAGGGTTGGCTGCCGCCTTCCACTACAGCCAAGCAGTCTACTGGGAAGATAATTCATCTTTTCTACCCTCCCATGCAGAATCACTCACTACAATGTCACTTCCAAGTACAGAACTGGTAGCTAGAGACAGACCATGAAATGTTATCACTCGTCAAAAGCAAACAAACGAGCTCCAGCCTGTGCAGGGCTGAGCCCGTTGCGGCTGTGAGCGTGAAGTGACTCAATTAAGGAACACGGCCGCACCCTGTGCAGCCTCTGTACCATATTGCCCCGACCACTCTGCTTTGCCTGATAACATGATAACAGCATAACACATTTTTAAATGTATGTTTCTTTTAATAGAGAAACAGACATCTCATACAAAAACACCCGAAGTAAAGAGTAAGAGCATATTGAACAAGTCCTAAGGTTAGGGTTTCTGCTAAAGTCTGGTTAATAGGCACACGAAGGAGCGAATGAACAACTTTGATAAGGTCCATAAGCAAACTAAACACTTCAGGAAATTTCTAGGCCCTTTGTGTCACACACTGCAGGAAGTCAAGCAAGTTTGACCACGATGACATGAATCGGGTGGGGGGACAGGCAGCAGAAACCGCTTGGTGTGACAGTGACAGAAGAGATGTTGTAGGGGCTCAGGAATAGACCGCAGCTCTGTGCAGTCAGCAGGATGCCAGCTCCCCGCTTCAGGGGCTTGAGGAGCTGGCAACGCTGCTGCAGCACAGGGGGATGAACTGGCAGGAGCTAGCAGAGCACAGAGCGACACAAAAGACAAAGCTATGGAAAAAGAAAGATAGTAGAAGTCTCTGAGATAAGTAGAGGGTTTGTGTTAAACTGTCAGATTGTGTAACTGCATGAATAATTTCTTTTCAAACCACAGCATTAACGTTTTCCCCTCCTGTTCCTGCGGTATTATTCCTCTAATCACAAACAAGCCCTCCAGTAAAGTACGCACCCCAACAAGGAACGGCAAACCATCTCACCTACGACAGAGACACATCCCAGTGGAGCAACAAGGGCAACGGGGGCGAACCCATAGGCTGCGAAATTGCCCACCTCTCCAAGCCCCAGCAGGGCAATCCCACACCACCACAACTTGCTCGTGTAGTAGGGCTTCGGCTCTACCTGGCAAGCCAGTCGGAGATGAGCGCATTTCTGGAAAATTAATCATTAGAAGCAGTCATGAAAAGAAAGGCTTCCATTGTGTTCTTATGTCTGGCAAGAGTGGAATAATTAAGGGGGCTGTCAGCTCCAAATTCGAGGTGCGTCAAGGTTCTCTCTTCAAACACGACTTTCGGCTCATTGTTGCCAACACGCTACCCTGTGTTAACTCAGCTCTGGTTCAGATGTGTGCTTTCTTAGCCGTGCTGCAAATAGGTGACAAAATCTGACCTCTGAATAAACCTGAAAATTATTAAGTGAATAGTAGGTAGTGCTTCCTAGCTATCACTGCACACCTCTGTCCTTCTCCCAAAGCAAAGCTCCGCCGTTGAGTTGTGAATCTGGAAACACTCAAAGGCAGGAGCTGGGTCAGAATCAGAACTGTAGCAATGAACTGGGAGAAGGGGAGCAGACAACACGGTGTTCCCACTCCCCGATGCATATCCTCACCAGAAATACAATTTCAAAGAGCCCCCAGGAAGCTGGGCATGCTTTTCCTCCCACTCCCATTCTAGTCTGTAGGCTACGCTGCAGAGTAGGGGCCAAATGGTCTGGGATACACCATAGTGTCGGCTGCTCCTCTTGTCGAGGGGATGCAGCACATCGCTGCAGTTTAATGCTGTGGAACGTGTTCAGGGGAGGAAATCCTAGGAAGAAATTTGGCCCTTCCAGGGGTAAAGAAGCATAAGGAAAACAAACTTCGCTGAGCCACAGACCAGCAATTCATAGTAATATTCAGGATTTTGTGTGTTTCATTTTGATAAAGAAACAAACAAAAAATCCAATAAAGATCAAATTGAAATGAATATTAAGTAACATTCGAATTAAGAATCCAAGTTTCTGCCGAAAGACAAATAGAACAAGTTCTTAACTGAATCCTGAGCCCTGTTTTCTCCCCAGATTCTTGTAGAAATAACTCTCGAGAGCACAGTGGATTGAAAAGATGTGCGACAAAGAGTGGAGGGTGAGCTCAGGGACCCTCTACATCCTTCCTTCCCCAGACGACTGCTGCCCCTGCACAGTGACACGTGCGGATGGTGTTTAGGTGGAGGCTGCTTATTGTCCATCTGAAATACATTGCAAAAGGTGGGCTGTTCTTTAGCTGACAACCAGCTAGAGGGAAAAGAGGGAGGCTCACTGACTGCAGGGTGAGAGAGAGAACATTAAATCTGACCTCTCCACTTAATATGAGTGTGAAAATAAATGTTGAGATCTAGGCAAAATCATTATTCATATTTCTAAGACATTGTTACTAAATGGAGAAGCCCCCGTTGTAAAGGGTAAATAAACTCGGTAGAAACTGTCACATGGCAATGCAGAGCTATTGGGTTTTCCTAAACAGCATCTAAAAAGCTGGAAGACAGCGCAAGCCCAGTACATGCTGCTCATGATTACAAGCCTGCATGCCTCAGTGCGTCCCCTTGGCAAAGCATCCACTTTGGCCCTCAGCAGACAAAAGATAGCAAGTCTGAACAGCCTCATTATTATGGGCTAGACCCAATTTCCACTTTACCAGCAAGAGTTTTTCCATTGAAACAGAGCCCATCCTATTACTGTCCTCGTCAGCAGGTTGAGACTCATACTGAGGAAGCAGCAGTCACATCAGCCTGCCTGCCATCTCTGCCTAAACAGATTTCTTTCTGTGGGATTCTCCAACTAGGGACATATAAAATAGAAAGGCGTCATCGAAGAACCTTCTGGCACTTATAAAATGGGTTATTGTGGATAGAAGAACTCATATGCCACCGCTTTCTGCTTCATCTTTACAGGAGAAGCAAGAAGTAGTTTTATATGAGACACATACAGCTCATCAAATACAAGGCAGCAAAACTGCTTTTTCTGGACAAGCCACACAACAATCTCTTCTGCTTTTTCAAAATGTTTCTTAGAAGACCTAAAAAATACCGTGAAGTCTACAAGATACAGATCATAATGAGTTATTTAACTTTCTACTGAGTATATAGTCTAGTTATTAACAGAGAGAGAATCTTATAAATCCCACCCGACAACTCTTTGCTCTGATGATTTGAAACAATATTTGCTCAGATTACTTCATCCTAATTACAGAAGGAACACTAAAGCGGTCTAAGTTGTTTTGGAGCCAAATGCTGCAAAAAAACTCTGTGTATTAATTACATTAATCACTTCATTAAACAGCACCTAAGACCTTGTGATTGTTTTAGATGTGTACACTCTGAGGCAGGTTCACATGGTGTCCAGCGGGATCACAGGCAGGTCACAGCTGGTATTTCCTTATGGAACATGACAAGGAGGAGGAAGAGGAGTTAGGAATATTTATTCCAGTCCCATATGAGAATCAGAGAACAGGCTGAGAACTATCATACTACCAACAACTACAGCAGGGCACTGTTAAGCTACAGTTAAAGAGAGGGAATGTTTATTAAAAGCAGCACTATTTGTATTTTGAACTTCACCATAAAAACCAAACTGTAACAGGTTACTTGCTAAATATAAACAACTCTGAATAAAGAGAAATCATTTCATACCTGTATATTCAAGGAGACACTAATCAGAAAATTCGAAGCAGCAGCAAGTACAACTCCCAAGAACTGAATCTGCAAGATGAGAAAAGAAAGAAATACAGAAATACTCATTTAAGAAGAACAGTGTAACAGTGGTTTTCTGATGACACAATGTAACTTTATCACAACTAAATTCTTGCCCTTTTCACTCAGTTCAGGCTGCGCTGAGTAAATGAATAAAAATTATCTCTACACAGCTGACTGGGGCTTAAGTAGTAAACAACTGGGAACGAAAAGGGCATCCAAATGCAGGCAGGGGTTTTGCTGTCAGTGCCGTGAGAAGCCCCATGAACTTGTGGGGAAGACAAACATACTAACAGTGAGTACATATCCACGTGGCCAGGGTAACACAACCCAGTAACTATTGCTTGCAAGCTGTAAACCAGCATCCAACTCACTCCTCGGGGGGAGCAGCGGAGAGCGTGTGACAAGCCATCCCAGCACAGCAGGGCGCAGGTGGCCCTGATGCCATCGGGCACTTCCCAGCACCGGGACACAAGCAGCCTTGCAGCCTCCTTCCACACTGGGGAACTGCTGCTAAACGGTACCCCCTCAGGGCCCTGGGGGAGCAGAGGGACAGGGGGTCCTTTCGGAGCCTTGAATGGCATAGCATCAAATCCTGAACATTGCCCTTGTGCAAAGTTTGACCCCTTCACAGGAGGATTACTGCGCTTCTTTCATCGTTCTGCACGCACAGCAGCTCCAATAAAACAGCAGTTAAATCAAAACTGTTTCCTTGCTCCCAAAAACTTGTTCTTTTTGAATGACAACACACTCCCTTGTGAGAGGGTGGAGAAAGGGCCTCGTCAGGCTCATCATGAAGGGTTTAAAGAAAAGGAGGCAGCAGGGAATAGAAAACAGAAACTGCCACTTCATTTATCCCATCATTTTATTGCTTTCACATCAGTAATTGTAATACATTAGCAGCAGAGAACTCAGTCTCTCTGGGGCTCCTTTCGTTTCAGCAGCTGACCCTACCCCTTTGGCTGCAGCTCCCTACTCCCAGCTGTCATCTGGGGGCACAGACACCTCTGCAGGACTACGGAGGCAACCAGCACCCCAGGGGGGAAACGCATCTCAAGCCGGCCCAAAGAAAGGTCTTCATCCAGCTCTGGAGGCAGAACTCGCCTGCAGCTAGTGGGCAGAGGATGAGGCTACGTGCTCCATCTGTCACCTAAAACAATGTGACAACTCAGACCCGCGTATGGGTACTGATGATGGCCCGAGTGCCCGCCTCCAGAGACTGTGCATGGAATGTCCTTTTGGTGGCTTTACACATTGCATGAACAGACTCCAACAGGAGGTCTTCCCGTGGCCTGCATCACTGGTGTCCTCTCCAGGATAGCGACTGTTTTCGTACCACGGGGGTTGCCTCATCGGATACTTGTGAGCTTGGCTCAGATATCCTCTTTGTGGGATTTCTAACATCCTGGCACGACCACCTTGTGCCGTCTTTGGGGAAATACTGAGACACACGTAACCATGGTCTCGGTCCTTCCCTGGGAAAGGAAGGCTGAGATCAGCATCTCCCTCAGCTGGGGCTGGGCTGGGACACGTGCTTGTGGTCGAGCCTTGCTTAGCAGAGCAGGGCTGCAGGGAGCTGGAGACTGGTCCTGCTGTGACATGGCTGGAGCAGAGGCTGAAATGGGGTCTTGGGCCATGGGCAGAGTGGGAGAGGCCCAGGGGTGGGCAGGGACAGGCAGGACCGTGGGTGCCATCAAAGCCCTGACAAACATGTGCAAAGTTACTGAGGTGACAGCCCCTTCTGCCTGAGTTAAGCAACCTCCTGTGCCTGCACACAAGGAAAAACAGTGCACGTGTACGATCAAGGCAAAGTCGTAGTGGCAATCTGGGCTCAAAACTTACCCTCACTGCTCAGGTCACTTCATTGTCATGACCACATGTTTCACTTGAGCTTTGCTGTTGGCATATATACTGCACTGCCTGCTCCAGACTGACATGTGTTAATGAGCTCTGGTTAATATGGTGGTAGCACCATACTTCCAAACCCAGGGTTGGGCAGACCCCTAAAGATTAAAAGCAGAGTAACATGCCCTAAGGAGGTCAAATATCACATGGAAACATTCAAGGAGATGAGATGAAAGTACAGTAACACCGTGCAGCTGTAGCATGGCAAAACGGTCTCGTGCAGGTTCATACTCAGACCTGCCAATATTAAAGAAAAAGGAGCAAAAAATGCGGTAAAGAGGAAAATGAGATTGCAAACTTCACAAATCAGAGGGCATCCTGAATCAGCAGGCAAGCTCGAACGCCCAAGAGCCATCGCATACATTGCATCCTCCTTAAAGCAGGAGAGGAAAAATTAGGATACCATATCCCAGGCTAGTGAAACCATGCATGAATGAAAGATGACCTGCAACAGAAGACAGATCAAACAGAAACGGTTGCTGTATTGCCCTGAAGGCCACCACAACTCTTCTGCTCCCATCTTATCATGTAAAAGGCTTCATTATTTGTGCTGTGTCTGCCATTCACCATCCTTTAGAGGGTAGAGAACTGGGGGAACAGCCTGTTTTATAAGTAATAAACATGATGCTCTCTGAAGACAGTTTCCAGTTGCAGTGACATCTGCAGCACTGCAGATGACATAAGTCTTGAGACAAACCTCCGTGAGGGAATTAACTTGCAGACACAGCTTCAGAGGCACGGTGCTACTTCAGTGAACTAAGGACTTCTACAGGGAAAAGCTTTAAATAGCCAAAACTGTTGGCATAAAATGCAATTCCCTTCATCACCAAAACATCCACCTGAACATACAGGCCACTTTCTTGGACCCAAGATTTCAAACTGTTGATGCATTCTTCCAGTACATCCAAATGCTTGAGCCTTGTCACAGAAATATCTTGCCCTTATGTTTTCCAGAAAGTAAAAAACCACCGCAGATATTTGATTTCCTTCACCTTAACACGGTTTGGAATAACCCATGGAAGTCACTTGCCAGCTTTGAAGTCCTTTCTGGAGGTCACCGAGCACACAGACCATAGACTGAGGCTGTGGACATTTGCAGACATTTTCCTCTGTGACAAAGCTGGCTTAAGGTATCCCTTCCCCTGACCTCCCTAATTCTAATAAGTTTATTCCCTGCAGACTTAAAATCTGCATCTCCAATCTGAGTCTCCAAAGCAGATTTATCCACATTGCACGTATGTTTTCCTAATGCACAAACTATAGTTGCCAGGACAGTGAAATGAAAAGGTAGGAAGATTAACTTAAGTTATGACTTCAGTTGATGACTAAAAGCCATCACTTATGGAAAGTTGTTACACCTATAAATTGAACTGATGACCAGAAAACCCCCCATCACTTCAGTTGTATGTTGTTGGGTCGCTCAGCAAGGCTACTTAAATGGTTCCGCCTATTTTTCTTGATTTCTGCATTTATTTGTAATCTAAAGATGTTCCAAATAAATGTAATGACATACACCGCTTCAAAAACCACACATCTTTTCCAGTAATTAGGATTTTGTCAGATCTCAGTGGATCTTAAAGAAAAAAAAAAGAAAGGGTGGAGGGGGGGGGAAATGCCTTCTAAACTTCTGAGTTAACTCTGAGCAAGAGGAATTCAGAGTCCTTAACAAAAACCAGATTTTTCAAAGAGCCACCATGTGGAATTAGAAGAGGTTTATCATTTAGCTGTTATTATTCACAGAGCCCTGGCTGTACTCAGTGCTTCACAGATGCATAAAGCAAACAAGGTCCTTGTTTCAATGGCTTTCACAGGGCAATTCATATAGGGGCCCAGGCCCTTCGGAAGTACCGAAGGGCAGCTGAGAGCAGAGTAAAAGGGCAATTGCCAGTGTTGGCACATGTAAGGAAAAGACATTTGATTTCTTCATTGTGACACAAAAGAAAAAGGACAGTGTTCAATATACAAGAAGGGGAGAAATAACAACATTTGGCATCCTTTTTGTTAGGAGCAGAAGGAGAGAGGAGCCTCAGAAACTAAGTCAGGATAAACGTGAGTGAAGACGAGCCCGTTTGTGTTTTACACAGGTCGCCAGGATGGATTCCAGAGCATGGTAGATAAAGTTCCTCTCTCATGAATATTACAGCATCTTTGCCTTTACTAGGTTTTACCTTTCATTACCTCACAAATGTAAAATAAATCTTTTTCCAGACAAGAAACAAACCATAAAGGCTGGAAGGTGAGCCTGCTAAGTTATGTAAAGGTGCGGGAACTTGAAAGGATAAAGCAACTGCAGAAGTGGGAGCTTTCCATTTCATAAGACCTTATTTCTATTCATCGAGTTGATTAATTAATGTCCATGATGGATAACAGAGGTGAATAGGAATTGTGAAATATACTAGAAGGGGCAGAATGGATTTCACATGGATTCCGTAGGGGACTAGCCTGGGATACTTTGCCACATAATCAAAGACCATTTTGTGGTTTTAATTCTGTCAAATTACAAATAAAACCAGCTTCCCAATAGCTGTAAAACAGAGGCTCTAAAAAATTTAGTCATAGTTGATAGCATCAATAGAAAGATTTTCTCAAGGACCATCACATAGCATCCCCATGGCAACTATAGAAATTACATACTAGGAAGAGCAGGGATAGGATTATAAACTTTTGCCAGTTTCTAGGTCCCTGAGGAGAAACCAGGAAGCAAGCCAGCATCGCCTGACCAGCTTCCTCCACAGAAGGGCCAGTTGGCTCAGGGATACTCCTCCAAGGCAGCCCAGGAGCTGCCTTTCTGGCTGTGCTTCACGTGGCTCCCCAAACCGAGAGCCAAGGAGGAGACACGAGGCTCACGGGGTCCTGGAGCATACCAGTTCACGCCCTGTGATGCGGAGCTAGATCTGCCCGTGCTCAGAGAGACGGGCAAGTTCAGCAGGGAGCCATCTGAACAGCCGAGTCGGTAGTGCTGCTGAGCATTACACCAGGTTGCAGGACAAGGCAGGGAGAGGGCTGTTGAAGAGACTGCTCGCTTTTCACCTACATGCAAGTGTGCCTCCAGACCAAGCACAGCTCATGCCCTCTCGTTATTGTAGTAGAAGCACTGCTGGAGCTATTTCTGATTCCACTTAAATCAAGTACACAAACCCCTGACAGAAATGTAGGCAGCTTAATAATTTTTTTTTTACCAAATCCTACAGAGAACTTGTATATACAAATCCCCCTTAACCAGCCGAGAGGAACGCCTTGCACCTCTCCAGCATCACTTCCCAACAGAGGCAGGTCTGCCTCCCATACCACCTCATTTAACCCTCTGCTAGCTATAACTAACCCTTCCTTTGATGTGCCCAGAAAACACCACTCCACATCACAACCCAAGCACACGTGCTCAGCTGTGGAACCCCGGCGTCACACGTGCAGGCCAGGGGGAAACGTAGACTGGAAATGAGGACACTTCTGAGCCAGCAGCACTTCAGAACAGCTTCTAACAGGTGTAACAACAGGGGAGGAGGAAAAAAGATCTGACTGCATTTAGAACAAAGCTTGATCCATCTGTTAAAATAATTAGTTGGTGTAAAATCAAGTGCTAGGCAGCCCAAAAGCCCTTCCAGTGTGCTGCTGCTGCAGCAGAGGAGGGGGGGCTGCACATTAGTTCCTTGCTTTCCTTCCCACACCCTGCACACAAGCGTTCTCCCTGATTTGGAGTATTATTGATCTTTCAGCAACTGTTCCCTGGGTGAATTTTCCCATGTAGAATTTATTGTCTTTTTTTTCCTGGTATTTTAGCATTAATATAAGATACAATGGTTAGGAAGTTTCTTCTTGGCAAGGAATACCACAGAGATGAGGCCATGAAGATAAATTCTGCCTACTTCCTCTCAGAAATTAAAAAAAAATGAAGGCAAACTGACCACCCTTTCGATGAGTGAGATGCTATCATCTCTATGCTTTTTTTTGTAGACCACACATTGCTCTGTAGTTTGTCCTGGCAGCCTCTGATCTATAGCTGTGGTTTAATGCTGGCCAGCGGCTCAGCCCCACTGAGCCACTCAGTCTCACCCCCAGCGAGCCGGGGGAGAGATTTGGAAGGGCTGAGATGAAGACAGTTTAATATGTAAAGCACAAGCAAAGCAAGTGAAGGAATTCATTTGCTACTGGCCACTGGCACATGGGTGTTCAGCCATTTCTGGGAAAGCTGGCCTTCTTCACACCTAACTGATACTGAGGAAGACAAACACCCTAACTCCTGAAGTCCATCCTTCCTCTTTCTTCCCCCAGCTTCTACTGCTGACCACTATATATGGTATGGGATATCCCTTTGGTCAGCTGGGGTCAACTGTCCCAGCCGTGTCCCCTCCCAACTGCTTGGGCACTCCCAGCAAGTACACCAAGTTTCTCACCCAGGGCAATGCCAGAAACCAAATACCTCGCCGCTGCGCAAGCCCCGGTCAGCAGCAGCTGAAACATCCCCATGTTATCCACACCTTTTGCATCACAAATCCAAAACGTAGCACCTTACACGGTACTGTGAAGAAGACTAACTCTGGCCAAAATGAGTACAAGATGCAGGAGATGGAGCTAGAGTCTTTATCAGATGAAAGCTGCTATTATTTGTTTGACTGAAGCTTCTGCAGACGCTACAAGCTTTACTCTCTGTCATCTTGATAAGACCCTGCACTCATCATAGTCAAGACCTCACAGTCACCACAGGCCTCTGCATCACAGGGTTGTTCCTGTGGAACGCAGCGGGATACAAAGGGGAAGACAGCCAGAGAGTCACTGCTTGCCTCATCCAAGAGTTAAGCTCCAACAATCCCATGACTTCTCTCTATCCCAGTTCCATAATCTCTCCTCATTTCCCCATTACAGGCAGAACATATATCCATATCACCAAACACGACCAAAGCTTCTAGCCTAGATGATGTAAATCACCCATAGACACCACGGAGCAGAGTGGAGTTATACTGGTATAACCCCCGTTTAAGCAATATACATCTGTTTACTTTGGTATCAACTATTTACTTCTGAGCACACTGCAAATATCACTGCCATATTTCTTAAGATCTCTGCTCCAGGCCTGGCGTTGATTCACTCACCAACTGTTGGTCTTGTGAAGCTGCTGGCAGTACGTTTCAAAGTCCAGATTAGTCACAGAATGGAAAGCATATCTCCCAACTGTTCACATTAACAAATGCCATTCTTCTGGGACAATCTGAGGCGACATTATAAACATGAGCATAAGAGTTTATACATGTCCCCCAAACTCCAAATGGAATAGTCACAGCCTCCAGTTACAAGGTTAGCCAAAAGTCCTCACCTCCCTCATGACTGAAGTGCACAGTCTGCTGTTTGCTCATCTTTCTAAAGCCTTGGGGTTTGAGTTTGGTCAAATTTCTACTTGAGTCATTTGGATTCTTTCAAATCCTTCAAACAAGAGCTAATCAGATCCAGCAGACTGTTGGAGACATGCAAGGATAAGATTCAGGCATCTCTTCTGGCAATGCCCAAAGTGGACTTCAAGAAAATTGGAAGAGAAAGATCATACTCCAGCTTTAAAGAGCAATTAAGTCTTCTTTGGGTAAGAAAATTGTAAGGGGCCACAGTGTCACAGGTGAGATTTTATGAGGAGGGTAACTTCCATGTAAGAAGTTCTACCAATGTGTATTTTCTCGCCGATTTAGCCAGAGCAGCTGCCCCATCGAGGAGTCAGGTGAGCACTAGGGCAAATGAAGTGACAGAAGCAGAGATTCAAGCCGGCAGTAACACCACCTCTTCTCTTTGGGCAGCAGCGATGTCCTAGATCTACACCGCGATCTCATGAAACCTCAAGAGCAGATAGGTGCTTGCCTGAGCGGCCAGACCTCCACCCTCCATCACCGTGCAACTCCCAGGCAAGGCCGGGAGACACCAAAACAAACAGAGAGGCCGGGGGCAGTTTAAAGTCCATTACTCGCAGGGTAGCTCAGAAGTCAGAAGCAGGGAGGGCAAAGCACTGCACTGAGCCAGCCGCTGCCTAAGCAGGGCAAGGATTCAGACCCATCCCACGCCTGCTCTCTGCTGCTCAGTGCTGCCCAAGAGAAGAGGAGCACTCGCCCCGCTCTGCTGGCTCCAGACTAGGTCTGATTCTGCTGCTCTGGATCACTGTGCTGAGGAGCAGTACCTATGTCCTAAGCCATAGAGTCAGTGGCCGAGCTGGATATCAGACAGAGTCTGCACTATGCCCCCAGTCTTTCTGTAAAATGCCATTTTGAAGCAGCCCAGTGCAAAGCTGATTTGTGCACTAGGTAGGATATGTATAGCTCATTTCCTGGCATTTGTCTGCCACAGCCCCACTTTCTGAAAAATGACAAGAATTGCAATGTTCCTTATTGTTAATTTGGACATTTCTCTGCATTCTCAAACCTCTTAAAATAGATCAGCGTAATTACAGAGCTGCTTTTAAACCACCATCTTAATCATTAAAAATAAAATAAAAATAAATAAAAATCACATGCACATGCTCTTTAATGTCCACTGAGAAACTGGAAACTCATTTTACCATAGCAGCTGTTGGGAAGGGAAGCATTGAAAAGAGAGCTTTGAGGAAAATACCCCAGTGGGAAGCAGGGAACAGGCTCTGGGCAGAGCTCTAGCTGGTGCTCAGCACAGCTCCAGTCCTGTGAGGGCAGTCGTTCCCAGTGTCCTGGCTGAGGTGTCCAGGAGGACCCACCAGACTGCTTTAGTCAAAGGGAACTGTGAGTTGTCAGCCTAAATAAAAAGGCTTTGCTCACCAGCTTCTGTTGGCTGCCAGGCTGTTATTCAAGCAGCTCTGCCACAGCAACGCTGAGGAGATGAAGCCTCTAGAACAGATGGAAGATGAGCTCTCCCATTAGTAGCATTTGCTTTGGGTCAGTGTGCCCCAAGGCCAAAACGCGCTCCTGCGTTGATTTGCTGTACCTGCTGCCCAGCACTGTGCTGGGATTGGGGGGAACCACCACAGGCACCTGACTCCTTCCAGCCTTGGTAGGAGAAGCCCAAGCAGGGTGACAGAGACCTGCAAATAACACAGATTTAGGAGCAAATGAGGCTGTTCTAGGACCCAGAGCAGTGCCTGGTGGAAACCAGATAAGCAAATCCCTCCTCAGGCTGGCTTGGAGAGCTGCAGACCCTGAAAGCCTGGGTGCAAGGCTGGCCCAGCTGACAGCCCTGCATTTAAGACCTGGAGCCACATAGCTTTCTCTAGCAGAGCCTAGTTAAGTGGGACCTAAGCCACAGAAACGCTGCTGGATTCCAACACCAGAGCATCCGTCCGCAGTGGCAACAACTGCGGATTTCCCATCCATGACAGAAGGGAATGCAGACAGACCTCACGACAACGTGTTTAACCTGCGGGATTTCTCATCACACCTGAGAGAAGCCGCCACTGCCGCCGCTCTTTAGACCACACCAAGGATCAGGCTTCCTGGCTGCTCCACTAGCACGGACGGCCTGTGACAGGCTGTGATATATTGTCGCAGGACAAGAGGCCACGGATCCATCTGAAGGAGCTGTCAACATTTTAAACCTCAAACAGAGAGCCAAAATGATTTATTACCACAAACCACAAAATAAAACAATCTCTTGAGGTGAGCGTCTGGGCAGCCAGTAATAACTCTGAGTTTATTAAGAGACAGGCAAAGGAGGAAGAAGCAGCAGAAGTTACATGAATTTCCTTCTCCAGCTCAGCTTCTGCACTTGAACAACTCCCCACAACAGCCGTGTGAAATGCTGAGTTACGGAAGCAGAATCACCACCAGGCTGTCACCGACTCCTCTCACCCAGCTGTTTTCCCCTTCTCTGAATCAATAGTGTACACAATGAAACCTCAACTAATCTTGCAAAAAACGTTTTTGCTCATAAACAACAATTTTGGAAATAAATAACAAATAAAATATAACTAAACCTCTGAGAAATAAGCCTTTTGGAAGTGCTGATGGAAATAAAAGAAAGGATTTAAAGAGAGACAATTACATACACTTTCTATTAAGCAGACAGAGTCCACATGTGGTAGCTTCTTACCTTCATTGCTCCAGCAGACCCCAAAATATTACAATAATATTAGTTTGTCAGGAAATACTTCAGGTAACCAAGTACATATTTCACCAGTTCACTGCGCCGTTGAACGCACCCATGTCCCGTGGCACGCGACACAGCCTGGGGAGGCTGTGGGAGCTCAGCATCCTGTGCTGCTGATGGCAAGAAGTTCCACCTCCACCTTTTATTTCCCCCACACCCCTTCATTTCCCTTCTGCCCTCATGCCAACAGCTAGCACCAACTAGCCTCATCAGCAGCCTGCCAGGAGAATAACCCCAGTTAAAAAGCTAAACAAAGAAATGTAATGCCATCACAAAGAAGCATATGGCACAGTCATGTGGACATAGGCTCTTTAACTTCTTCCAGGGAGCTGCACATTTACAGACATCCTTTAGGGCTAACTCTAGTGCCACAGATTTCTCTAGTGCATGGGTCAGATCTGCTGATCCCGTGTGGATGTTTCCAGGGAGATGAGAGCTGGGGCACCGAACCAAGAGGATGAAACGGCCTCAAGAAAAGGGGAAAGGAAAGAGCCCCTGTGTGAAGACTTGAAACTGGGCTGATCCACTGAATCACAGCCAGGAGAACTGGGAATGGAGGGAGGAAATGGTTTCTGATATGTTCAGAAACATAAAGTGTGGACGGAAGAATTTAACTCTTGGAAAAATGAAGGTTGGCAGCAACACACGACCCGTAGTTACCTACTCCGACACCTCAACTCAAGTAAGTGGAAGCACAGAAAATCAGCCTCGCCCACACACACCCAAGCAACACTAAAAAAATGGTTTCAGTCTTCCCAGCAACTACCAGGCTTAAAACACAGCCATCCTCACACAACCACCCCAAGGGGTAGAGGAGCAGGGCTGGGATGTTCTGCAAGGATAACCCCACTGTGACATGCAAGCGGGTGTCCCCACGCCAAGGAAGTTCCTTGTTGCTGCCTTCCTCCCACAGCTCTGCAAGCACTCCCAGCCTCGGGACCTCAACTCCCCAGCCCACAGTAACCCTTGGCCTCATGCTCTTGTCTCCCATAGGAGATCCCAGCTCTGGCTCCAGGAAGCACCACCACCAGTCATCAGCCAGGAGCTCTGCTGCTGCTCCAGGGACCTTAGCACAGAGCTCCACAGGTTCCCTTCCCTTCCCTCTCAGAGTGTGGGGCTGAGAAATGCCTCCTGCCACCTGGATAACCACCCAGAAGCAAATGCAGAAACCAGAAGGGAAAGGTTTCCGGACCTTCCCCAGACTACGACCTGCTACTGGGCACCTCACAGAAAAAGGAGAACGCTTCTTTGCAAGCCATTTTATGCACCATTTATACTAATACTTTGCATCGTAAAAAAAGTGTTTTGCCTCTTATGCAGCGAAACCTAAGACTGTGGAGTATCCTCCCATACCTCCTGGTTTGTGAAGCAAAACACAGGGAAAAGGTAAACGGCTTAATCAACCCGCAATTAATTTTTATTGTTAGCAGATGCTTCAACGTGCTAGCTCTCAGGGGCCGCTTCAGTCTCTCTTTTGCAGTTGCCCAAATACATTGTCAGCTCTGACGGTGACAGAAATGGCAATGACAAGAACCAGGGATGCTGTGCCACAGAGCGGCACCACTTGGGCAAGCGGGGGGCAGGCTGAACAACAGGGGCAGGAGGCAGCAGGGCTCAGCAGCAGGCAGGCACTGGGAGGTGGCTCTTTGGGGGATGGCGGGGAGAGGGGGAAATAATTACCCTGCTTTCCCCAAGCCCCCTTGTCCCCGGGCCCCAGCACGGTGCTGCACGGCGAGCACTCACCTTGTGCAAGCGGTGCCAGGGGCCAGAGAGGGGCCCATTCCCGGCCCCCAGTCCCAGGAAGGACTGATTCCAGGATGCCAGCCCCGGAACAGGAGGGATGCCCATGGCCTGGTCTTGCCCTGCGTCCCCACACCACGTGGGAAGCGCTGCTCGGCCAGTCACCACACTCAGGACACCCTCGCCCGGGGGGTATTTGTAGTAGGAGAGCAAGAAGAGCTTGACAGGAGGTTTTGCCGTTCCTTCTAAGGGCATTCAGGTGTGGGGTTTTTTTTTCCTCACCCTGACTTCCCCACTGCCCCACCCTGATCTGAAAAGGCAGCCTGGGAATTTAACTCCTTCACATCAGTGAAAAAATCTAATGGTAAATTATTAATTCCTCACTGCTAGGTTGCAAGAGTTGGAAGTTGTTCCCATATGCTTGCAGGCACTTGCATTAACTCTTACTTCTGACATCTATTCTTCACTTGTATTTCCCAAATAGCCTCTATGCAGAGATCTAAGGCAATGGTTTTGCTCCCAGGCTGTGGTTTTATCCATCCATTCATTCTCTTAGCTTTGATTTGATCACTTTTAAGTTTTCCTGGGGAAAACAAAAACTAAAAAAAAAAATTCTTAAAAGAGAGCTAGCAAGGTAGGAGCTTGGCAGAAATAGATGGGAGACTGGAACAGGTTTGTAGAGAAGCAGAGAAAGGAAGATTTAAGCCACTAAATCTTCAGGTCCTGGACAAGATAGCTGTCTGGTATCCAGAGACCTCACCCTCCACCTTGGAAGTATTGAGTTTATCCCACTGGTCAGCTAGGCTCAAAAGTGTCCAAAGCCATGACAATTAATACAGTAGCCAAGGGCCAGCAGGCAGTTATTCATCCACCTGCTGCAGCAGTTTTCTCCTACTCTTAAGAAGTGGGATCAAATGCTTAGTTCCAGTGGGACTAGTGGTCCTACCGTCAGCAAGAAGAGAAAGAAGAGAGAGGAAGAGAAAGCCCAGACGAGACGATGAGTCAGCTGGCAGGAGGGCAGGCTGAGGACTGAGCTTCCAGCAGACAAGGATGTACAACACCTAACAGAAATGCACAGCAGCAAAGTTGACTGCAGAGAGAGAGAAATGAGGCTACAGCCCCTCAGTGTAATTAACATGTTTGAAAATGGAAGGAACATGCAATTACAGGAACGAAAATGAAGTTAAATTAATACTTTCCTGCTCGACTACATAGGCAATGCCTGCATTAGCCCGGAGGATGTTATCTGAATCCAGGCAGAAGGTGATGCAGGAAAGGCAGCAGTGGCGAGGTAGTGCTTCCCTTAGATGATGATGGAACACCTCAAAATACAAAACCTTGCCTTATAACAAGAAGCGTTTTGTTCATGTGTGTGGCCTAACCTGAAATACCAGTTTGTGTGAGTGCAGCTCCAGTGAGTCCTCTATAAATACTGCAGCCCTGTATACACAGGTACACTGGAAAAAGCCAGCTCCAATATTTCACGGCTATGTAAATTGCTGCAGACTATTTCTACAATGTTGTGTAATTATTCTCCAGAGTCTAAGCTTACATTAAAAAAAAAGCTTGTAGGCAATTTGGGTTATGGTTGCAAAAAACCCTTTAAAGTGGAACTGGAGTGTAAACTACTTGCAGTGATATTTTGCCCCATCTAGAGAGAGTTGAAACAATAGCTCAGAGGGAAGTGTGAAAGGGCCCATTCTTCTAACTGGAGTGCTAAACTGGAAGTCTGCTGACAATTTAAGTGTCAACATCAGCTACTTCAAGGCGAATCATTTTAGCAGAAACACCAGGCTAATGTTCTTATTTGTCATCCTCAATTTGCACTTGTTGGATAGCGTATCCTGAGGCAAAGAGGAACAGCAGCAACTGGTTGTGAAAGGTTGCTGGGCGGAGGAAAGTTCTTCCCTTCTGCCTCCTCCACCCACAGTCACCTCCACCACAGCTCAAAATGGGGAGCAAAGAGGTCGACTCTTCCCAGGCTGGGGAAGTTGCTTTTGGTAGCAGAAAGCTGCAGCGGTCCCCACCAGGCTGCCAGTGACCTGTTCTCTGTTGCCAAAAATTCACGAACTTCAAGGATTGAAAAGGAGTGTTAAGGGGATGGGAGGAGGGGAGCAGCCTGAAACATCTCTCCAGGACCGTTGCTGTTGTTTTGGTTCATTCTTGTTGGTTCACTGCCTAAAATACAAATGTGACTGTGGTTTTTCTCTTGCATAAGAAAGCTATTGGAACAGGTTTTCTGTAATGCAGCCTGTGTGGAGCCCTGGTTGAATTGCTTTTGAAGCTGATCTAGCAGTGATGGATTGCTGTTCCGCACTAGGGCCAGACATGCCCGCTCTGTCTAAACACACCAGGGGCTCTTATGGCATCCTTCAATAAAAATCTCTGATCGTCTTGCTTGCATAAGGGCCCTGAGGTACTCAGATGAATTTAACCTTTCTTTGTGTTGTCAGACAGACTTACTAAGAAAGTAAACAGCATTTTAGAAACCACTTCTGCACAGTTACCACCCTCCATCAGAAAAAAAAATCATCCCGTATGCCCAAATGTCTCTATACTTGTACGTCACTGTTTTCAGGCTGAAAGTGATGCTGAGGTGATTGGCATAAAGGCATTAAAGCTCTCACAGCTGACACTTAAAATACTCTGAGGAAATGTCCCATGAAATGGAAGCAGAAGATGGGGTCTGTGGAAGCAGAAGATGGGATCATCTGTTGAAGCAGAAGATGGGATCTGTGGGATATTTTGACTGAGAACGTTATTTCCAGCTTTCAGTGATGCTCATTGTGCTGCAAGAGACTGCCCAAAGTCAAGTTCTTCTCAAGAGTCCTTCAAAGCAGGGGTGTCCTTTGCCGGGTGGGCCAGCAGAATAAACTAGAGCCACTTCACCTCAAAACCATGGATATGTAAGGTGTTCTCAGTGAGCATCACAATACGTTAGCAAAAGAGCACAGCAGGGATCTGGCGCAAGAGTCAGGGTCACATCACTGGGGACATGTTCCGAATGCACTATATATGATTACCTGCACATGGATTTTGGGTTCTTGTCCTTGTCGTACTGTGGGGAATCTCAAAAAATACCTCAGGGTAAGTATCTTCAGAAAGGTGACCTGACTTGCTATTGTTGGCTCTGTTTGTCTCTGCAGCCGGGCATAGGCAGCAGAAGTACAAGTCTGTGTCTGTCTGTGGCAGCTGATGCACATCCGAAGCAGGACAGGACTCATTCTCCCTGTGAGTAGCATCTTGCTCCCTTTGAGTAGCACATAGTGGGAGGTAGCACCTGTGAAGATGGAGTAGATGCTGCTTGAGCTGGCTTGCTAGAAAATCTCAAGGTTGACTAAACTGAGTAATCTGCAAGGTGGCCCTCTTTGACTCCTCCCATTCTACTGCCAGTCATTTTAGGATGGAAGAGAAGAGGCTATGCGGTCTGAGAAATGACACTCACCTTCTCTAGTGCTCCCATCAGGGTCTTAACAGCTTGGGTTACTTCTGAGCAACAGAGACACAAGGGACTCTTGTGGGTTTTAATTGCATTGATTCCCTTGCTTTGATGCTGTATTTCTATCTGATATTCTCTGGCCAAGCAAGGGGCTCTGTTAAGAGAAGATGATGTCCCTCTGTTTGGTCACAAGGCTTTGGAGACTGCAGTGGTTGCTTTGTCAGCCTCGGGTTCAGATCTGGGATGGTGCTTGATCCGCGTGTCTCCCTGATCTCTGGTTTGTCTGATATTTGGATCACATGAACCAACAGAGTCATCATGAAATTTCCCACCTCTAGCCTCCTGAAGTCATCCATGGGTAGCTTGAGCTGGCACCAGGGTCACTTAATTTCAGACACTTAATGCACTTGGGTGTCTGAAGAGGAGACAAGAGGGCCTTTTGTGTTTGCTCATCCATGTCCCATCCCTTGTCTGAGCTTACACTTCGTCAGTGTAGATGCACTAGGTGAGAAGAGTCCACATCCTTGACTACTGCACCCTGGTCAGAGTTACCAAGACTCCCTAAGCCAGAAAATGGCAGAGGTTGTGGTTTCCTCCCCCGAGTAGGAAAACAGCACTTCCTGCAGGGCACGTCCCTAGGCCTTTCCACCACTACCCGCTCTCCACAGGGCGGGGGAATCTGCCCGGGGTGGACTGCAGGCAGGCTACGCCGTGTGGTGCCGGTGCAGGACAACTTGTGGAAGATGTGTACAGACAGTCAGTTGATTTTTACAAGCAGCTTTCATTTCCCTTCCCCCAGCAGCTTTACAAGTCCACGGTGCAAGTATGTACTGCTCCATATGCTATCGATTACGGGCCTGCTGGAAGTTGCTTTCCATCTTGAAGTCTACAAATGTACAAAAAACAGGAGTCCTGGAATCAAGATGTACATTACAGACCTTGAAGAAGGCTTTTGTCTTCCTTTCTGGATGGTGGATCAGTGAGAGATTTGTAGACTTTGGACATTTTCATCTTTGCCTTTTAGACCCTACCAATTTAGGCTTAATCCTGATCCTTTTAAAATCAATGGCAAAGTTCCCACTGACTTCAAAGGAGACGGTCTGAGCTCTCAACTATGTTAAAGAACAATTTTAAACAAACAAACTTAAGGCGGATAAGAATTGCATTTTCTCTCTCCATTAGGCATGCAACTTATTTTCACCAAATGTAAACGTTACCTGGACAGCTAAACAGTGATGTGGTTTTTATTATTTCTTTAGGAGGCTACAGTACCCCAAGTATATTCCATACATACTTCTTCATTTAGGAGCCAAACATAGCTATGTAAAGTGAGCAGCTTGTTTACAGTAGGCCCTTGTGGCTTGCTATCAAATTAGTGGCAAATCAGGACCGGAGTAAACAGAGGTCAAAGATCAAACCCACAATTTCACATAAAATTCCAGACCATGTACACAAAATTTAAAATGCAAAATCTTCAAATCACAAGACCATCAACTGCTCTTAAAACTAATCAAAAGCAGGAAATGAAATTTAAACATGATTTTAATCCAGATTTTAATGGAACAGCTACATCATGGATATCTTTTAAACCATGACAGCTCACTCCATGCTACTTATTCTCACTTGCCATGAAACAAGGTTTCGGTAGATCTCACTCACTACTCCTGTGCCAGTTCACTTCTTTTTCTCTGTTTTGAAACAAAGATAAAGTCAGCTACAGCAGAAGTGTTACCACCTAAGATTTTAGAGTGGCTCTGCTCCTGCTAAAGCCCACGGTAGTTTTGCACCACTCCTTTTTAGTGCAGTGAGCCTCTGCGTTCATAATGGGCAATGGTAAGATGCTATTCGCTCCACTTGGTGCTGGAACCACCGTGTCTGAACACAGTCAGGTCCCTTGGCTGACAATCCCTTAGCTGGAGGCCGGTGCCCATGCAAGGGTCTTGCAGGAGCTGCAGGGCCATGTATGCGTTAGACGAACCCCATGCAGCCTCAGTCTGGGGGGAATCCCATTCCTGGAGCCAACTAAGGGGATGTAAGAATGCAGACTCCTTAAAACTGAAACTTATTTGTTTAATGAAGATTTGGTTACTGAATGCCACCAGATGTCAGCATATACTATATGATTAAAAGCAAGTGTCTAAGACCTCTGAGACGTGAGCAGTGATGAAACTGCCTTCTGTCTCATGGAAATGATGCACCGGATGAGCTTTGCTGTGGGAAAAATTATGGCAGAGATTAGCTGGAAGAAATTGCTTGTGAGGTTTTGCTCAAATGTCTGCTCAATCCTTCCATCCTTGGGGAGTGCCCATCTGTCTTCCCATCACCCCTTCTCCCTGTCCACAGGCCTGTGAGACATCTGGATCAGCCAGCCCGTTGGATCACCCAGTTTAATACCTGCTAAAACAAGATTTAGACTATAATCTATGTATATGAGGGCTCTGTTTTCTCCTACTGAAATTAATGACACAGCTCCTCAGAGCTAGGGCAAGCCCTTGGGACCCTCCAGCCAGGCTTCTTCCCTGTCTCTTATTGCCCATTTTATGGCAGGGCCTGTAATACAACCAAATGTACCCAGTCACCATCGTGGTGGCCTGACCATTTCAATTTTGTGCACATGTGCTACACTCATTGTATGTTTTCCTCTTCCTCTGGTCATGTGCCACTTTTAAAACAGCTAAAGCGTCAAGATTTTGTAGTGTAGTCCTGGCCTTGATGGGCCCTTTGCATGTACATGTACAGAGCTGAAACTGTTATTCTGCCACTGGGAATTCTGACCTAAATCTGCCATCATCCACACAGATCCCAAGGAGTCAGAGAGCACTGATCTATCAGAAAGCAAAGGTCCAAACAAAATAGCCAGACGCCATGGGACAGCCAGGCAAGGAGACATTCCTTTGGACCTGGGAGTCAAAGTGCCATATGGCTGACTTTTCCAGCACATGTCCTCTTCTTCTCTCTGGGAGATTGAATTTAGTCTTGAGGATTTTGCTGTGCTTGGCTGACTCTCTGGGCATACAGCAGCTTTGGTTGAAGGTCCAGTACAAGAGCTCCAAGTGCACTGGCACCCCTCCAGACTTCACAGCCGTGGCTACTGTGCTGCAGCAGATAAATTCTGCTGGAGACACGTGCTGTTATCGCCACACACCAAAACAGTAGATCTGTTGCTTTGAGGCAGCTTCAGAGGCTGCACAGTCATAGAGAAGACACAGAAAGCACAGTACTTCTGGATACTATCAATGCTGCTGCCTACGTGCTGTTCAGCTGTTTTGCTCCCGCTCAGCCAGCCTGGTGCACCCCAGAAGCATCAGATGTCCATACCAGAGGCACACGTATGCAGACCATCTGTGCAGCAAGCCCACCACACGTGTGTATGCAGTAACATCACAGGAACACAAGCAATCCCAGGGCAAAAGATCCATCAGGTCTTTCCATCTCATCCACGGCACGAATTGGAACAATCGGAGGACGGCTCTGTTTGCATTGATTGAGTCTCACCTAAAGAAGGGCACGTCCTGCCTGTGTCTTATGTTACTGACCTAGCAGTAAGACGAGGGAGCGAGTAGTCACGGGATTGTTGCGGGAGTGCCCGAGCGCCTCTTTAACCTGGCGCTAGCGATGCCTCAGGGGCTCCCCCCACTTTGAAGGGGATAAGGCAGGCACCTCGCTTCCAATCAGTGGAATATGCTTAAATAGGATTTGGGTGCCTATGTGCCTTTGAAGATCTGATCTGTGCCTCAGAAACCTTGTTCCACTGAATAGCCCATTGACTTCAGAGGAAGGAAACTGCATATTATAAAATCTGTATTCCAAAACCACAGTGAAACCAGCCCCGGAGTCAGATACTTTATGTATTACAACCTTGACAACACTTACATATGGTGGCGGTGAACTGAAACAGTATGATAAGTTCCTATCTGGATTGGATCTCTTGGGGGGGGGGGGGGGAAGTGATTTAGAAATAAAAATGATGGTATTTTGGTAAATCCCTAAAATCCCCACAATATTAAACATAAAACCTAAGATAACCTGAGGCAAACTCCAGGATAGCTGGACTGAGAGTGCACTGGTTTCTTCCCTCCACAAAATAAATTGTTAACATGCTATCACGTGTCTCTGTGTGTGTGAGTGTGCTAGGAGCAGGGGAAGAGCTCAAATATGTTTAATAACCAGGCAACTTATATCACAAAGCTTGTATATACACAATATTGCTTGTTAAAATATTTGGAGAATTGGAAACAAGCTTTCTTCACATAGGACAAAATCTTTTTATGCCTCTGTGTTTTAAATTAAGATTCAATCAGTTTATTTCCTTAGAAGTCCTGTTTTCATAAATGTACCATTTTGCCCTTTAAGAACAGATAAGATATCCTGACTATAAACTAACTTCTATAAATGCCAGAGATCAAAGTCCAATGTTTTTTGCTTTAACTACAGCAATACTAACCATAGTGTCTCAGAAATGCTGCTTTCACCCTTGTAAAACCATCCAAGCAAACAAAACCTATCGAGATCTTCAGAGATTGGGATAAAATTTGGGGATTATTTGGACAGCACAACAGTAAATAATAAGAAATCAAGAACACGGCGCTAGATTTCTTTCGCAGAAAATATCCTCACTGAGGTGTATTGACACAGATGTTTCCTGAAAGAGCAAGCAGAGATCCCTGAAGCATTTGCTGCAGAAGGGCAGTGTTTGCAGTGGTGAGGAACACTATCACCGTGTAAGTAAACAGCATTTTGCAGGGGTATCTCCTGGGCGGGAGGAACACATTTCCTTCAGACAAATGATGGATTTTAAGTACTTAACTGAAGAAGAAGCTAATTTCATCAGTGGAGAAAATACTTGTTTTGCCTGTTTTGTGGTTGGTTGGTTTGTTCCTAGATACAGACGGTTTAGTTAGAATATGTGTTCAAGTTCTTAAAAACAATCCACATAGAAAATACCTCCATCGGGGATGCTCCACGAGTTTTAACTTCCTTTGGGGAAAGGATTTATTTACTTGCCAGAAATTTGGTTCCTTATTTAGGGACCCTAGAACATTCCTTCTTATATTTATTGTATTTTTTACCCTATTATAATAATTTTAAGAGGAGTAGATCTTTCTACCTCGGACTGCATGACAGTGCCCCTTTTTCAGCTTAGACATGAGGAACTGATCTTTACTCTGAAAATACCTTTTTTATTATTAGAAAGCCATTTGCGATACAGAGTTTACAGACTGTTTATGATAGTTTTGAACATGATTGAAAGAAAAAAAGAGCAGTATAAATTGAAATCAAGCTATACCAGACAAGGAAACATATTATATAGGAAAAGATTTACGGGATTTCAATCAAGAGCAGCTTATGTGTGTAACACATGGAGGGATTTCTGTTTGGTTGTTGCGGATCCTCCAATTCCTTGTCCAGTCTTTGCACATGTGGAATAAAAGGATTCCACCCAAATCTCAAGCCTGCGAGGTTTTTCTTTGACCTGTAATATACTCTCCTAAGTGGAATAGGTTTTATGGGCTTCTCCTAAAAGCCGGTGATCAAATCGCAGACGCTTGTGTGGGTGGGGAGAGCCCATTTTCAGTCCATAGCAGCACAGTTTTTTTCAACTGTTAGCAGAATTTCAAGCAGAAACCTACTCATGTCTTTATTAATTAAACTGTGCAATTCCTGTTATTTAAAGAAGCACTGTTTTGAGTGTGCACAGAAATCTTCACTTATCGCCATGGTTATATGGACCAGGTCTGTATCCACCAGTCAGCTAGCTCGGGACATGAGTGAGGCGTCTGACAGAAACGGTGGAGATTGCTTTATAAATAGCTGAGATACAGATAGAAACTGTAAGCCAGGGGGCATTTTAGGTCTTTGACATTTTGAAGAAGTTTATTTTTTCCCTTTTTCCGTTAGAGGCTCTGTGAGAAATGGTATTTTTGAGTTTGAAGGGTGTAACAGGTTTCCCGTGACTTTCTACATTGGATGCAAGCTGTCTTTGCATTTCTGTGAAGTCTTGTCTTGTCCTCTTGTCATTTCTAGCTTTGTGTTATCCTTCGGGATGAACCTTTTGCATGTGTACATCCTCCCTCTTCCCCCCCCCGTCCTGGGATATGGGGATAGCAAAGTAGGGATTATGCCGTTAAGCCTGTGGAGGACTTGTGAGGTTGCCACTTTTTTTTTTTTTTCCAGAATTTGCCACTTTTGAAGATCCAAATGTAGACCAAGACTACTAGAAAGAAGAAGAAAAAAATATTCTAATCGCTTGCTAAATGTACTGCAGGGTTATACTGGGAGATGAGAAATCCCAACAGACAGGCAGGAACCACACCAGTGTCACAACCCTTCCCAGTTCAGGTGTCTGTTCCTGGTGACGGGAGGGAAAAGCAATTTGGGACACACTGTCTTTCAGCTTTCAGGTGGGATTGCCTGCTGGGGAGGTTGCCTGGCATGCTGCAGAGACCTAGGGGCAGGGGATGGGGACGGAGGCCGCCGGCTGCTGGGTTGGACTCGAACTGCAACTGGGTTTGTAGCGCTGCATAGACATTCAGGTCAGGGGGGTCTAAAATAACCTTTAGCTGCTCCTGCCTTGTGTATCACTGAGTGTGAATTTCCTCCCATTAGCAGTCTTAACACTGATAAAGCTGCTTGGAAAATGGATGTTTTAATTTTTTTAATGAAACCTATTAAAGTGCACAACTCTGTCTCAAGTTTCCAAATGAACATTTGAAAATTGCCCAGGAAAGAACATCTTGCCACAGAAAAGACAAAAATTAATAAAGACAAGCAAATTTTTCCTTTGCCAGGCATTTTAGCTGCTATAGGTGACCCATCCGCCTCATGTATGGCTCACAAGTGTCCCCTGGGTAGATATGTCAGTGGTGTCAAGCAGCGTATGACAAGGATCAAGCCTTTGTAATAAATTCGTTCAGTCCTAGTAGCTCAATCTTAAGTTTTCTGAAGATGTGAATATAGATTCCTCCAATCTCCATATTTTCAACAAAGAAGGGTGTATTTGGCATCTTCCATCTAACTTCATTCTGGCAGCACCTACCCTTCCCCAGCACAGACCAACACTCCATTGTACAAACGTGACCAAAGAATAATTCTTTCCCCAGTAACGATTTTCACTCAGAAACCAACAGCAAGTTCTCTTTGCTCTGCGCGGGTTGATTCGATGCTCCAAGGTACTGAAAGCAGCTACTTGAAATGCTGTTAGGCCTCTCCGTGCAGCCACATTAGAAGCAGTTTGTTTGCTTAGGATGCCTCCCATGTGGCACACTGTCTGGTGGTGCACACTTATTTCCCAGCATGTGCTGGTGCTGTTGAACTGTCAGAGAGAAATCCCTTCCTTTGCAAATGCTGCGCTTTCCTTTGTTCACTGGGGTTTGCTGTCAGCTGTTTCTCAGTAAAACCGTGTGACTGGAAGAAGGGAAACATGGCACTCATTTTCAAAAAGGGTAGGAAGGAGGACCCTGGGAACTACCAATCTGTCGGCCTCACCTCTGTGCCTGGGAAGATCCTGGAACAGCTCCTCCTAGAAGCAGTCACGGGGAGGTGACTGGAGCCAGCCAACACAGCTCCGCCGAGGGCAAGTCCTGCCTGACCAACCTAGCGGCCTTCTATGGAGTGACTACATCAGTGGACAAGGGAGGACCTACTGATGTCATCTATCTGGACCTTAGATACAATCCCTCCACAACATCCTTCCCTCTAAACTGGAGAGATATGGATTTGATGGGTAAACTTTTTGGTGGATGCAAAAATCTCCTACTTCACTGTATAAAATATGCACATACTACAGTATGCAAAAACAACGCGTTACTTCAAGTTTGCTTAAGAATCTGGTGTGGGCAGTCCCATGACCACCACCCCCCCCTCAATAAGACCCTGTGTAAAGCAATGCAGCGTGGGCACAGGGTGACTGAGGGGATGTGAGCAGAGAACAGCATACGCTGGTGTGACCTGGGAATTAACCTAATCTGAAATGCAACCAGCTATCCTTTGGTACTTAACCTTTCCTTATATATAATTAAACCGTACGCTCCCATTTAAAATTTAAATTAGCAGTTCCTGTAGGTGCTATTTTTGCTTACTTCATAGCTGCCTAACAGCAGGGACCCAAAGAAATGGTTTTTGGAGACACAGAACTTAAAAAGTGGAGACGCAAAGCCTGCACGATGTTTTGCCCTATTTATCCTCGCCTAAAAGCACTGACTGCCCATCCAGTCACAGTCACAGCCTGTTAATTGACAGTCTCCTCTTCTTGGGCACAGCCCATCAGGAGAAGAGGGGAGATTTTGCTTGTTTTGAGACTGTACTAGGGAAAAAAACAAAAACAAAAACCAAGCATAATGTAGTTCTCCAAAGGCCATTAAAAAAGGAAAACAAAACAAAACAACACAAAACCTAAAAAAAGCTGGCTGGCATTTACAGCCAGCAAGTCCAACTACACAGCGTGCCTGCACCGTGCCACTGGAATGACGCTGAGGGCTGGGGCTCAGCCCTGCCCTGGCTGCAGCAGGGCCTGAGGCGTGCAGCTGAGTCACCCGCTGCCCGAGGAGCTCAGAAGGGAGCAGGATCAGCCCCGTCCGCTGATGCTTGGCCTCCCAACAGCTGTCTCACAGGCCTTGTTTATGACGGGAAGTTACACTGTGGTAGCCACCAGAAGTCTCGAGCAACATGTTCTAACATGATGTAATTTCCCAGTGTAAACCATCCCACTGGTGTCTCTTTCCAGTCACAAGGCCAGCAAACAACGCTCGTGTCAGGCTTGGTTGCTAGTATTGCAAAAGTGTCCAAAGATGCCGTGGCAAGGAAGGTACAAGCTGTTTTCTCAAGCTGTGCTTCAGGTCCAATGTAACGCAACCGTAACAAGCCCAGGTGAGACTTCACACCTCTTCTGCATGTACAGAAATTAATTATGGCAGCTTTAAATGGCAGCATTAGGTCAGGGCACTTGTTCAGAAAGCATCAAGGTTGCAGCCTGCCTTTCTGGGTGCAGCTGTGGTTGCTGTCCTCCCCTCCGTGGTCACTGTCCTCCCCTCCAGTAGCACCGAAGGGGATGTGAGCATCCCTGTCCCTCCAAGCAGGCAAGTCCAACTCATCCTGGGTGACTCCTACAGTACAAGTCACCCCGGGTGATTTAAAACAGCTAAAATTGCTGACCTGAGCCAGTGCTGGGGTTAGGCTACGGAGCACTTCCACCTGCGTCCCCACAAGCAAGCCGTGGGGATGAGGAATGTGGACGGCTGCCAGAAGCATCTTTTCCATCAACACAGCTGAATCCTGCATAGGATGCCTGTCCACACCGAGTGGAGAGCTGCACTAGGTACCTCCAGGGGTGAGCAGAGCGAGGAAGAGCAGGGACATCAGCAGCAACGTTCACTTAAGTAGCGTAGGCGCTTGCACTGTCTTGCAGCTCTGACTTGATGATTTATAAGTTATACACCAACAAATACTGACATTCCCCCCGGCTCTCTAGCTGACTGGTGGCACTTCATCACAGGATCATAGAAGCATGGAATGGTAGGGGTTTCCTACAGGCAAAAGCAGGTACTTCAGAATCACAAAGTCCCAGCTTCATATACAATCTGACATTTGCACTTGATCAAAAGCCTGCCCAGGAGACTGCGGTGAGGGACAGAGAATAAGAGACAGGAGAGCACAGAAAGAAAGGAACACTGAAAAAGGCTTTGATGTATTCAGCATCTTGCCACACAGACGATCATTAAAAGATTAGGGTAATAATAATACTGCTACTGCTTTGCTGTTGGTATAGTGCAAGGGCCAAAGCAAGTGCTGACCACACCCTGTCAGCAGGGAGACCGAGGGGTTATCCAATCTGTTTGGTCACACTTGTGACTTCTTTTCCTTACATAAAACTCCACCGACTGCAACTAATTTCCACCTGAGCAAATAAAAGCAGAGGCTGTTGTAATTACTTGCCCCTCAAGCGACAGAGGAGAATCTAGAGTTAAGAGCCTGGTTCAGGATGTTTTTCTCTTGCCCAGCTAATTGGTAGGAAGCCAACATTTTCTGTCAGAACAATGTCACAGTAATGTAGCGATAAACATTTGTAGAACCGAGCCTTTTCATAAACTCCTTCCAAGCTAGGTGGATCACCAAACACATCCTCAGCACATAAGAGATTAATTTATTCTTCTTTTTCGTTTAGAGTTGGCAAGCGAATGCACAACAGCCTGAAGGGCTGTACCTCCGGGGACAGCATGGTCCTCAAATGCAACCATGATCGCAGCTGGGGAATTTAGGAAATCGAAACCCCACAGCATTCGGTAGGCTCTGCTCGATTCCTACGCTTGGATATCTGACATTTCACAGCTAGAAGGGGCAACATACTTGTGGTTATGGTGGAAACTCGGAAAGCCCTGACATAGAAAAGGATGCTCTAAGAAGAAAAGCTGGTGTTTTCTTTGCGGTGCTGTCCTACCCACAACTCCAAGTAAAATATATTCCCTTTATAGGTCATATGAATTCACAGTGTCTCTTTGACAGGCTATATGCATCCTACAGCCTTGTGGCACTTGCTCAATGCCCTCAGCTCCACCCCTGCAACGTTTCCTGGCAGCAAGGAAAGCCCAGCTGTAGGTGCAGGCATCCCCATCACCTGCCAGGCTGCTGTGCAGGGCCATGGGAGGCTGTCAGCCACAGGTAGTGGCTCCCTCTCCAAAGGCTCTTTGATACTTCAGAGCTGACAGCAATGATCTCCTTCCTCAGCTCGTATCAGTGGGAGAGAAAGCAAATACACGCAGGGCGAAAATCACCCATCCGCAAAATCCTAAATGCCTGAATTACATTTAAACACCTTTGTGCAGGAATGAGTTTCCTTCACAAGCGGTGCCTCTCTTCAGGCAGCACATCCTGGTTTTACACTGTCACTCCTCACTGCACAGTCACAATTAATTTCTCTCAGACAGTCCTGTTGTCACAAACCTGTCTCTCTCTGGGTGACAGCTGATAGCCTGTACTGATAATGTAATCAAAGCCAGGGAAATTAATAAAATGGACTATATTTTGCCCTTACAGCATAATAACAACAAGTGCCATTTGTTGCAGAGGAGTTGGACTTAATACTGTGATTGTTTGGACTTTTGATGGAAACTTTTATTTTAATCAGTTGCCATCCTGGGAAGAGCAGGTGCTACCTGCCGAGTGGCTCTAACGTGGCGTATTCGCAGTCAGATCTCCAGCTTGTTTGCAGAGTTGCCACCAGTTTCTCACAGCATACAAAGGAGACGCTAGCAACCCACGTGTCCTCCTGTATAAAACCACCGATCTCAAGATTTGTCTGTGTGCCTGCAGAGACATCATTAAAACTGCATGATGCTGGAGGCTGCGGTGCCCAGGAACAACCCGCGCGCTAAAGGCAGCAAGAGCTGGCTCTGAGTTAAATCAGTGGATTTGTATGTATTTTCTTTTATTGCTTAGCCATTGACTAAGAGCGAGAACATTCGTCCCTTGTATGTTTTCTCCAGCAGTGCACCAGCTCTCCCTTCCCCTCTTTCTGCATAGTCTTTGGCTGGCTTGTGTAGCACATGCCCGCTCTCTCCTACATCCACCTAACTCCCAAGGTCTCTGCAATGCCTCTGCTCTTTATATACACCAGAACGCTTTTATTTTAAACTGCAGCAGGCACAGAGCCCTACCCCACAGAGCAGAGGAGGCAGAAGTCACCCACTCCCCCAGGAGCAGGGGAAGCTCGAGGCAGTGCATCCTGGTCTGCAAGGGAAGCCTCTCGCATCCCCCTCCGGTGAACCAACCCACCTCGCTGACCAGAGCAGCCCCGTTAGTCATAGCTGCTCCGAGAGCCAAGCTAGCCTGGCTCTGTGTAAGTATGCAAAATGCTGTCACTGTAAACAGGCCTGAGGGAGTCAAGATCATTAATACCACTAAAATGAAGCTTCCTCTCTTCATCCTCGCAGGGCTGCAGAGCAGCAGAGGGAAGTGAGGGCATCCTCACTGTGCAGGCAGAGGGCGGTCAGCCCCTTTCCATCCAGTGGCAACCTGTCCCGCAGCAGCTCTTTCCAGATGCCCCTGACCACGCTGCTTTCCACACCAGCATCCTCCTGGCCTGTTGCTCTTCTTTGGCCCCACGCTGGGATCAGGCCGGAATAACCCGTCACAACGCTGTCAGTTGACAAAGATGTCTTGTGGGGGCCATCGTGCCTACCCACCAGGAAACAAAACCTCCCTGGGCTAATACAGCTCGTGCACACTCAGAGACACGGGAAGGGACGTTTTCCTATCGATCAAATCCCATCGCTTTCTCCGGGACTCTGTATTCCCCAGGATGGGACCTTATACATTTATACAAACTTATGGCTTTACATTGTTTCATTTCCTGCCAGCTTCTCACTAACAGCCTGCTTTGATTTTAGTCCATGTGGCCAGGCAGGATATTATCAGCCAGGAAAACAGAGAGGCTCCTGATATTGATATCGATGTACTGATATTTATGAAGAAAAGAGAAAGAGTATCTTTTTCCTCATTATTTCCTCCTAGGCCTTCCTAATATACCCTAACTTACAGCAGTAGTGCAGTAAGGAGGGGGAACAAAGCCAGCCTTATGGCCCCTTCCCCATCTTTTAGGAATAAAATGTGACAACTTCCGTGATCTTTCATGTAGGTGAAAAGTTAAGGCTAAAGTCTTAGATGAGTGCCCATTCATTACCTGACACTCTCATTGCCCTCAGGATTCACAAAAATTGGACTGCAATTTTGAGACCTTTCTGCTTCAAAAATTGCCTTATTTTTAGAAAGAGACATTCCTGCATTTATTTTGTCTTTGTGTGATAGATTTTTCCCTTCCCAAGTCTAAGACTTTGTACTTGCCTTTATTGAATTTCACCTAATTGCTTTCAGACCATTTCTTAAATTTATCAAGATCAGTTTAAATTCTTCTCCTGGCCCCCCGAGGTCCTGCCAGCGTGGTGTCACGTGCCAACTTCACCAGCGTGTTTGGTCTTCCATCATTCAAGTCATTCAGAAAAATACACAACGGTACCAAGCCCGGGACAGATTTCTATGAAACCTCATGCATGCAACTATTCCCTATGGTCAGCAAATTCTTGTGGATTCCTTTTTGAGTACCTTTTAAATCACATTTCCCAAGTATTAGTGCATCCTTCCCATAGCAGTTTAAGCTAGACCAGACTGCTGAGTTTCTCCATGAGAACATCAGAGAGGAAAATGTCAAAAATCTTTCTGAAGTCGGGATAGATCACACCCACTTCCCCCTTTCCATGAGGTCCCTTTCTTTTCAAGGAGGGAATGTAGCTTACCTTGACAAGGTATGTTCTTAACAATGCCATTCTCCTGTTTCTTACCATGTTTTTTTTCCATCTAGGTGGTCCTAAATAAATGCATTTATTCAAATAACTTTAAATCATTGCAAAGATGTCCAAGTTATAAATTTCCAGATCCTTTCTCCACCCCTCGTGCCTTTTAAAGGAGGTATTTTTATCTCTCTTAACTCTGTGGTACTGCCACAGTTCAACGTCAATTGCTTCTGGATAGAGACTGCTTTTGAAAATTCTTTGGCTTTCCAAGTTTTTAAGCAGCTTTTCCGCATAAAAAGTCTAACCTACCGCAAGAAACTTCATATATATCCCCCCTGCTTTGTCCCAAACCACCATCCCCTTGTTGTTAGAAATTACATCGTGCATCTGTTTAAAACTTCTAATTTCCCAGCTTTTTTTGTAGGATTTTTTCACCTTCTGCCTCAGCCATGTTCACTGAAACCTCTTTTGGCTTGGTTGGCTTTTTGTGCAAGTCTTGCTGCTGGCAACAGCTTTGGGTCCTTTCAGTCTTTCTCATAGCTACCTCATTCTTACGCTGTAGTTTCTATTTGGTCTAAGAACATGCCCTTGTTTCTCCTTGGATTAACAGATGAGGAGGAGCTCCTGAGTGCACTCCTCCTGAGGGTAAGAAGATACAACCCCAGGTTTGATGGGGTTTGAGCAGCCTGGTCTAGTGGAAGTTGTCCCTGCTCTTGGCAGAGGGGATGGAACCCGATGGTCTTTAAGGTCCCTTCCAACCCAAACCGTTCTATGATTCTGGCCCAGTAACCCCAACATAAAGCTGAACTGGGGGAGAGTGATGCCCTGAAGAATGGTCTGACGCGGCCCGGGAGTGAACCTATGCGTGAGCTGAGCAGGGAGAGCAAAGGCATTGGGACCAAGAAGAAATTGTTTGTGGGTCCAGCGATGTCTTTTAAAAGTGAACTTGCACTTTAGGGTGCTCCCAGTGAACCAGGCAGATGTGCAGGAGCCTCCAAGCATCTCCACCAGCAATTCTTTTCACATTTCTCTCATTAGAAAAATGCAAAACTTTGACTGGATCGGGGAACTGCTCCGGTAGAAACAAAAGCATATTTTAACAGAGCCTTTTCTTTTGACTTTTCCTTGATCTGGTTCAGAACAAAGCTACACAAAACACTGAGCCAGTGCCACAGAGGCAGCGGTAGCGTAGCTGGAGGCAGGGAACAGCAGGAACCTCTTAAATCCCCTCCCTGGTGGGACAGGCGTTCTGCAGGCTGGCTCTCAATGGGAGACCAACTTGCAGATCTGAAGCAAGCGCCAGTGAAATGCCATGCAGAGCAGAACCAGTCAGGAATTTTTGCTTTAATTATTTTTCCCCACCAAAAAAAAAAAAAAAAAAAAAGAGAGAGAGAGAGTTTACGTTGCAACTTTTGGCAGGAACAGGGCAATGGCCAGAAATTATCTTTTTTTAATGTTTTGTAAATAATTGAAATAGGATAGTTTGAGGGGTTTTGGTTCAAAGCCAAGCTTCTTTTTTTTTTTTTTTTCAATTGTAAGTTAATTTATAATTTCAAAAATACGATATCAACCTCAGCACTATTTCTAGATGATTACTCAGGCTGTGCAGATGAAGGGGACTTGGATTAATGGCTGCTCCCCTCAAAAAAGAAATGTGGTGCCTTTAGGATGGAATTTCCATCTTGTTCCTCTCTCAAACATTAAATATTTATCCTTTTTTTGAGGAGGAATTGTAGGACAGGCAGGAGTGATCGCTGTGGGCCACAAAATGAGACAGGGTGAGCTGGATCAGAATTCAGGAGCTAAACCTGACTTCTCTGGGCTGCGCCCCGATGAAGTGAGAAACCTGCTATTCCGTGATTTTGATATGAACAGTAATAAAATCTTTAACTTCAGGCAAGGGTGCCTAAACTTGACAGAGTGAAGAAGTGGGACTGAAGCAGAATTGATCATCTGAGGGGGCTGAACGGTCGATCAGCAATTTCCCCTTGTAAAAAGGGGACTATAAAATCACAAGGCAGCTATTCTGGCTAACAACATTTTCGATGGAGATAGCGAAGCTTTGCGTATGTCCTAAGCAGCATCAGATAGCTCCATTAACTCCTGAGATATGTGCTAGAGAAGTAAGGGCAGGGTCTGGCCCTGTAGGAAAGCGATGACTTTTAAGAAGTATAAAAGTCAAACGAGTTGTTGGTCATCGAGATATCTTCCCAAGATGTAATCATGGAAAATTCCTTCCAAGAGCTGGTGTTTAGACCTCAGAAAATGCACAGCAAATTGCATTGTGATTTATTTGTCAGTGTCTTTATAGGTTGGGCGTTACTTTACCCCACAGCTGGAGTCAATTTTTAATATTTAAAAGTGGAAAGAAAGCAAAACCTAAACACATACAGATCTGTCTGTTTTAGATTGTACTTTTCCCAAACATTACTGTTTAGAATTGAACCCTGAATAGATTTCTGCAGAGGCCAGCTGGCAACACAGCATCAAAATAGCTGGGACTGGGTAGACTATATAGAAAGACCTCCTAAACTGCAGTTAGATGATCTGGTATTCATAGTCACTCCAGAAATAAATCTAAGCTTTCCCTTCTTCTGATAAAGCACATGAGGTTCTGTCTTTTTTTTTTTTTTTTTTTTCTCTTTACCTCCACCTCTTTCTCACTCTTCTTGCCTTTCTCTTTTCCTGCCTTTCTCTCTCTCTCTCTTCCATAGCAAAGCGCTGTACTGAGTAGGTGTGGTACAGTGCATTCTTTAAATACAGTAGTTGCTGGTTACCATGAGAGCCTGCTGAAGAAACAGATAAATACAGTGAGGTGGCAATGATGATTTTACATCACTCTTGAACCGCACACATTCGGAGCAATTAACGGAGAAGTAGATGACAAAGAAGTTTTCCGGTGCCCATCAGCTTTTACTTGGTTAGCCAGGAAAGCCCAGAGAAGTAACAGCCGGAGTCAGAAAGAGATTCTATTTCAAAGCCCATACTGTGCCTACACTAGAAAATTCAGTCTCCTGGGGTTCATGCTCAGGCTTTGTTATGAAGTTGTGCATAGTTTGCTGCAGTAGTAAATGCACTAACAGGCCAGTGCTTAAAGTACAGCTCCAAGGACCAGGATCTGGGAATTTTGTTGCCCGTTCTACCAGCATTGTGCCAGGTGATTTCAAAGCATAGACACAACAGCAAGCTACCATCATATGCAGATAATCATGCAACAGCTAAGCCCCACTGACTGCCCTTCCATGTGTTTATAGCTTCTAAGTCTGCCACTAAAGGCTTGGCAGCAACTTAACTTGGTCCTCAGAGGAAGACAGTTAAGTTGGACCTGCCATAGGCTAAGAGCAGAAACAGAGACACAGCTCGGACGATGCACAGGGAGTTGTTAAGCCCCTGTTACCAGCTCCTACGTCTAAGTGCCAGGAAAAAATCACTCGGCCTCTTCATATCTCAACCACAAACTGCAATAACTCTGCCTGACGCACAAACATACCGTTACTGTTGTCCTTGGTAAGGTCTCAGAGATTCTCACATGGAAGGGAGCAACGGAAACGGTTTGGTCACTTTATTATTACTGTGGATCCACCATACAAACAAAAACTACAAAGACTATTCCCAACCTTCCTCCTCTATCTTAGTGAGAGAGATCTGGGTGAAGAATCATTGTATTAATCACCAGCAGCTTCTAGCTTCTCTGAGCATCTCTGAGTTATAGTAGAGTACACACAGAAACGAGACCATCTTTGCATGGCATATTGGACTTCATGCACAATTTCAGTCTCCACGTTGCTGGTGAGTGGCCCTGGCACCCCTGCTGGGAGCCTTGGGTATGTTTACCAACAAAAGGCCTCTGTAATATGCAACATATGGAGACAGGAAAAACAACTCTAATTGGGAAAGGCACAATCCCATTTGGTAACATTGTTGTACCTCTTAATAGTATTTTATTTATTCTCTGTTCCCTACTGAGTCATGGCGGATGCCAAAAGCCAGGACCACCAAGCAAAGCTGGCTCCCTCCCAGAAATATGCCTTGCCTGAGTGGATTCACTCTGTGAAGGTTTGCAGGGAGATGTTCTCTTTCAAAGATTTTTATGTGATTGGAAGGGATGTTGTGAGATAGGCAAAGAACACTTCCAGCTGAGAAGGGCTTTAGCTTCCTGCCTGTCTAGTCCAGAGCAAGAAACTTTTTGTCTGTCTTTGTGAAGCTGCTGTCTGTAGACCACAAGCCTCTTGGTTCAAACCTCAGCTGTGAAAATGTGCACAAAAGGAGCATTTATTCAGCAGATGGGGGACATCTCCGTTCGAGGCAGGCAGCTAATTCAGTGTCTGGCCAGCAGCTGGCAGCCCTGGTAAATGATGTGTTTTTTTAAAAAAAATCAACTCTTGTGGCTTGTCATCCCCCTCACAACTTCTCGCATCGCTTCTTTGAAGATCAGCACAATTACAAAAGGTTTCTATTACAAACCTTTCAGGATCAGAAGAGATCCTTAGAGCAGCTCCTTGCTCTTAAGGGCATCTGGTCTGGAGTGCTCAGGCTCCCTCACGATGGGACTAGTCTATCTTTCAGAAAACTGTGGGAGGTGAGAAAGGTAATAGAGATTGCTGTAGTGGCTAATAGGAAACACCGGTGAGGAGGGCTCCCCGCTTCATATCTTAGACTCTATGTGCATTCCATGAAAAGAAGCATCTTGCTAGCACTAGAGGCTACCTGTAGTCATAGGAAACATGGCAAAGAATTTTCCCGACAAAACTGTATTTCGTGGGAAAAAAATCTTTTGTTCCTACTTCTGCAATGGTTTTTGTTTGAAAAACTCTCTTGCTTTCACCAAATTCAACCCTGCCTGGATTCTGGGCAGGGTACACAAAACCAGGGTCACGTGTGCTCATGAGAAGAAGAGGGAATTTCCCTTCGTCCTGCTCTAAGCAAAGCACTTCTTCACAGCCCCGGGGAAGTACCAGCAGGTCTGTGTGCAGGTAAGCTCTGTCCTGACCAAGAAACACCTGCAGAAAGTCTCAGAAACTCTTACAGAGACACTCTGAAAAACAGCAGGTAAAGGAACTATGGAACAGTTTCACACTCCTGACAAAGTGCTTGAGCAGATCAGCTAGAGATGGGGATCACAGGTAAAACCTGAGGGGAGGCTGAGGGTCGCTTTACCCTCCATGTTAAATAACCATCACGTGGCATGGGCCTTTTCCCAAAAGGCAGAAGACGTCTCTGTACAAGAGGAGGCATCCCCAAAATATGTCCTCATCAGCACAAATGACTCAAGAGCGTGCAGGAAGGAAGCAATTCCAACAGCAGCAGTGAAATCAGCCTTTCTATTCCTGGCAAAATAGCTGCTCCTGGCAGCGGCTCCCTGAAGCAGTGTACTGCTTTACTACACACCTGTAGCAGGGTGCTGTCGCCGGGTACAAGGGACATTAACCCTCAGAAACAACCGCTTATCAATCATCGGAAACAAATCCTCCTGCTTTTCTCCGTCGGCTTTTATAGCACAAAGAAGGAATGTGTCTGAAGGGTCTTAGCAACACTTTTATATACCCTTCAAGAGTTTGATTTTGAATATGCCCAAACAAACTGTTGTCCATCTCTCCCTGTTGTCAGGAAACTACAGCACTGTAGCACTTCAATTCCTGGGTCAAATGCTGGCTGCACTTAGTCATTGAGGTATTTGGTATTTACTTCAAGAGGGTAAGAACTGCACAGCTCTTACTTGCCTGAAACCACAGAGAGGGACCACGTGCAAAGCTGACAGCAGGCGGCTTTCACAGAGCGGCTTCATGGGATTTGAGATTGCTGCCCCAGGAGAGGGATCCTTCACGGTTTCTCATTTGTGCCGCTTTTAAATTCCGCTGTCAAATACCCGGGAGCAACCTCCAAAGGGTGAGGGGCGAGCATCTACTGCGGGGCAGGAATTGCTTCTTTTGAGAAAAAAATTAGACAGGTTGTTTGTGAACTCCTGGACTTGTGAGATCCTTTGAGCCTCTTGGTCCAGATACACACCAGAGCGGCATTGCCCTTCTTTGTTTGGGCAAGAGCTGCCTACAGATGATTACTGCACCCTCCTATACCCCAGAAATACCTCCAGAAATGGGCTCTAGGCAGAAGCCACTGTGTCCAGTCAGATACCTGGTTTGAATAATCCCTGACTACATCTGAGTCGTATCACACAGCCTGTCCACCACTGCATATAGAGACAGCTCATGATGTTCCACTGCAGTTCTGTATTTTGTCATTCCCCGTTCTAGTCTCCATCTATGGGGCACCTATATTCTAGGGGCTCCCCTTGTAAATGTGTGATCTGCAGAGCCTTCAAAAGTGGGAAAAAGGTGAAGAGGAAGGCTTTCATCTGCTGCTGTTATCCAAGAGAACATCGCTGGTATGACACGCAGACGGAGAACCCGCAAGAAAGACTAGGTGCAACCAGCTCAGTGAGAGGGAGCCAGCAGCTGTGCGGTCCTAGACCCACACTCACACAGAGCTGCACTGAAAGCAGCCTTGGCTTTGAGTAGCTGTAGGAAAAAAATGTAGCCTCAATTCCACCTATCTTCTTATGGCAGTGGGGGAGCCTCAGAGAGTGATTCTTAGGGCCTGAAAAAGGCAGTAAGCAGGCAGAGGTCCGCAGCTAGTCAACAGGAACTTCAGGCACAGAAACACAAATGGAATTTAGTCCCAGTGGTCTAATATAAAAGATCTGTCAGTGACCAATTCGCTTCTTGGGTGGTTCTTCTGATGGTAGTTTGTGGTTTGGGTTATTACTTTCAACAAAGGAATGAGGATAATAAAGATTTCTGTGTCTAAATTAATCTTGTGAGGCTTGTAAAAGTTATATTCTGTACCCGCTTTGTGTTAGGCACAAACCACTGGCTTTTATTTGCCTGAACGCCCTTGACTTCTGAAATATGCATATTACATGGAGATACTGGATCCTACAAGAAACCCGAAGATGAATTCACATTTACTCTGCATTAAAACACCCACCGTTGAATGTCAAAGGCCTGTTGGGAGAAAGTTTCTTGCAAATGTAGCACCTCTGATAGAGCAGGATCAGAATTTCACTTGGACTTTGGAGTCAGACACTGTATTTCCCAAAAAATAGCTATTCTCACATGACAAGCAAATAGGCCAGAACAAAATGAGCGCTTTCAGATAAATTATGCTCTTCTGCCAGCTATTGTGAAACTCCGCAAACCTACGCATGCTTGTAAATAGATCATCCTTACATGGAAGGAGATCTCTAAATGCACTGTGACTCATGCAGCTTAAATATACACGGATGGCTCGTACACTGCACAGTGCTGGAGCTTCCTTCGGTGTTATATATTCACAGACTCATGGTATGCAGTGTTACAGGGAGCACTGAGGAAGGAGAGGGGCTGTTTACCTGGTGAGTTTTGAGGAATAAAGATCCAATCATCATTTTATTTTCCTTCCAGGTAACGACTGATCAATCTAATAATTATCAACAGGACATTTTTAAAGCTTTAGAAGGTCTTGTTTCACTCAATAAGCGAAGAAAATACATGGCCTTCCTCAGAACATTCTACTGCAGGCTTGTGAATCTGCCCAGCAATGTATTATAGAACAGCTTTTCTTCTTTTGAGTCCTTATAGTTATGAATACTCAAAAATGAATTGCTTACAGGCTTAAAGTTAAGTGCACACTAAGTGTTCTGCTGGACTGCTGCTTTGCTTAAGTGCTTTTCTACGTTCTCCGTAGACTGTGGGCTCAAATCCTCATCTGTCTTCACCGTGACTTTGGCATTTAATCTCATAGACTATGGCTACAGGGCTCTGAAGAATTATGGACTCAGCAGGCCATGCATCTCCAAGTCACGTGGCTGCCATGGTGACCACTGGGTGGTTGCTTCTGGAAGAGTGCCTGCTGGCAGGTCATCGCGTGGCTGTGTTTGGACATGTCTTCCAACAACCCCCGGAGCACGCGTGCAGGCTGTACCTCTGACCGTGCCAGAGAAGGTAGGAGTAAGGGTGGCTGGGCAGCCCCTCTCGATGGGGTTCCCGAGACTGCTGTTACAAGACAGCAGAGATGTCGTCCAAGATACGCAGATCTTGACTTGGAGCTTGTTTGAGCTGGGAGCCAGGAATCTATCCATGGCCTTCTGAGTTTTTAGAGTCTCAAATGAGCTCCACTTGTCAGAAACAAAGACTTAAAGTCAGCACAGACATGTTTTACACATTTTTTCACATTATTCCACAGCAAGGAGAACTCTAAGCATCCTTTTTTTTCAGAACTGAAGGATGAGATTTTTGGAACGTGAATCTTTGGCAGATTTGGTAAGGAAGTTTCCTGGAGCACTGAATTTGACCGGTGACCGTACTCGCAGGCTCGTGAGCTGCAACGGGGCAGCGTCAGCAAACACTACAGGAAAAACCAAAGAGCTCAGCTTTGTGCACATCGACCCTAGGAGCCTGCTTTCAGCCCTACCCATCGATCAGCACATGCTTGAATGATTCCTTTAACTAAGGCTCCAAAACAACACGAACCGTTCGCTCCGCAGGAGGGAAGAAACTCCCGAGACTTCTGCAGCCTGAATTTTGAGCATCAAACGCTAACATCATTAATTGCTTCCAACCAAGCTCGGAAAGCCAGAGTGATGCACGGACCATCTGTGCATGAGCAGCTCACATTGAACACATTTAGGAAGGCTGGGGAAAGCCTCCTTGGAAGGCCAGTAATGTTCACTAGGCAAGTCCGTCCCTGCCAATTATTCACTGTGCTGTAATTCAGAACGTGGTCCTTATGTTAGAGATTTCGTGATTGCAGCCCCTGCTCAGCAAGACTTACAAGCACAAGGCACTCTGTTTACAGGCTCTGGCTCTGCAGAGCGTTTCTGCATGTGAACGACACCTATTGTCATTGGCAGAGACTTGCCAGCAGCAACTGTCCAATTTTGGCCCTGTGAATTTTTGTTGTGAAAGGAAAATTTAAAATCTATTCTTTAACTTGGAAAACAACCGAGTATGGGTTTGTGATTCATCTTGCCATTTGAGGAGACAAATTAGTGAACCCAAGCAATATCTTATTTCAATCATTTATTTTCTCCTACTGAAAAAAAAAAAACCCAAAAAACAAAACAAAAAAAAACACAAAAAACCAACCTGCACATATTATGAGCCTGGAGGGATGCAGAATTTTGAGTGCCTTTCGATACCTTCCACTTCCTTTGCCGTCGAGATGTTTGCTGACGGTCTGAAAGGGTGGAGGCATCTCTGCAGTTCTCTCAGGGGGCTTTTAAGGTTTGTCTTGTGTTTGTGATGTGTTCCAGTCTCACAGCTGTAATTTTTCTCCTGTCCTTTCGATATTATTATTGGTCATGAGTTCATTTCCTTACCCACACTGGCTGAGGCCTGTTTGTAGCTATCCCTTTCCCTTACCACATTTCATGCCTGCAGGGAGATCCCACAGCCGCTCTCTCTGTGCCTCCCGAGTTGGAAAGGGGGAACACTCACCCAGCAGCCCCACTTTCCCTTCTCAGAGGCAAGCAGGCACCCTCTCTGGCCCCAGCAGGACTGTGCAGTCCAGTGACCACAGAGAAGGGTCCTAGAGGCATAGCAATGTGCCTGAGAGGCAGGCAGAACCACCACCAGATGACACAGGGAGACCTGCTAGCCATGGATCAAGCAACTCTTCCTTCCCACAGGCCAGATATACTGCTCATGGCCCACAGCTAGTGAAGGAGGCTGGTGCCCCCTGCCCACGCTCACTCTGCAGGAGTATCTCCACAGGCTCAGGCAAGACTGCAAGGAGTCAACGGCCTTTTACAAGCAAGGAAAATTCCAAAAGACTCTGTATCCCAAGCCTGTCCCCTCAGACCTTTCCCACTCTTTTCAAAAGCCCCAGGGTTTTACGTGAACCCTCGGCACGCCGCACTTGCGCCAGGGCCAGAGCAAGGAGGAGCTAGGTTTGGCTCCAGCCAGGGCCACAGCTGAAGCAGTCACACCCTGGCCTGCATCCAGCTGGTGTGGAGCTGCTCCTCCAGTGTCCATGAACACATACGCTAGATTCAAAACAGCAGGAAAAGACGGCCAAACTGCTCCTTCACCCAGATGGGTAGGAATGCCCATGACAATGTAGCTCACTAACTCGGGTTCCCCTGTTGCTTTCCATTTGGTTTCTTGATGCAACATCTGAATTGCCCAGAGCTGTCAAACACTCAGGAAATATGCTGACAAAATAGAAATTATGAAATCGGTTTAAGTAGGAGATCTGTAACAGATCAATAAATCCCTTCACTGTTGGGTTTGCCTTTTTTTTTTTTTTTTTTTTTTTTTTTTTTTTTTTTTTTTTTCCTCTTCTCCTGTTTCTTCTGAGACATTAGGATGCGTGTGCATCACGTTCTGACTCTTTCCTCTACTGTCCTTCCTTTTCTAAATAAAGCCTAAGATTCTCACTCAATTATATTTCTCTGCAGATCTAAGGAAAAAAAAATAGGAAAGAAATATGATGAGATTTATGTTAAAATCAGCATTAGCAGCACTGTCTCATATGTTGAGCTTTTCTACTGCTGCTAACTCGGAATATGGAGCAACACACAATTTACTCACAGAGTCAGTCTGGTCACAGACTGTCCCTTATACTAGGGGTTTATTATATTAGCAGGTAGCTTCCTTTGGCTGTCACGTGGATGAGGAAAACAAACCTTCAGTTCATGGGTGCACAACTTATTTGAGCGGATTGGTCCTTAAGACGCGCTGACATCAGGTAAGGTCCTGCTGCGACCCCTCCACACCTCTCCCACAGCCCTCACATCGCATTCTCAGTTTAAGAACAGCTCTCAGCACCAGAGCCCTCCACCCAGAGCTGAGCTCTCAGAAGAGGCACGACATTGCTTTAGACGTATCCAAATATCCCACATTGTCACCATGAGGGTATCGCATCCTCTGCGGGAGATGCCATTCGGTGCTGAATGCTCACTGTCAGCATTTGTACTTTTGAACTTTCTGTGAGGGGGAATATTTTGAATTCCCCAGACTTTGCCAAGAGAAAGATAAATGACCGTGGTGTAAAATTTCCATATTTTAATGGCATCCATTTAGTGTTCAGACCCAGGACTTAGAATAATCAAGTAAGTTTCATTTCTGTTTATAGCTCATTTCTGCTCAATTTCCTCTCCTGCCTTTCACAGAAACACAGCATGGCAGGGCTTGGGCTGTAGATTCTGCAGCAAAATGGTTAAATCAAACTCACATTTGTTTCCTTAAAAATCCACTCACAGTTCATACAGACCTATTTATTGATCCTATTTTCAACAACCTCCACCTATGACCTAACTGAACAAGACTACAGCCCTCGAAGCTTTTGCTGATAGGAATTTTCCCAGATATTGCATACTGTCTGTTTCTAATTCATATGCATGTTTCTGATCTATGACAACTAGCTGGTTTATTTTTAATATTGTTGCTGCACATGAGCAATAAAGGGTGACACTTCTTCAGAAACCCACAAACTAGCAATAAGCTTCTTCAGTTACAAAGGAAAAGGGTAAAGCTCTGCCATCAAGGAGAAGTCATCAAATCCCGAGGAGAATTCACAAAGAAAAAAGGGTCTTCACATGGTTTGGAAGCCACACATTTTTTTTGTTGGCCACTCAAAGGTTTGTTGCAATTGCCAGCCAAGTGCTCTGAAGCTAACCTAAAGCTGGATTACGCAGCCAGATGCAGTCTTTCCACCTGCACAGGACCACTAGGGAAGGATGGGCAAGGTCACCAAAAGGACAGATGTGGGGCTACCATAGCCCATCTAAGGCTCCCTGGCTCCTGGGGGAGCAGAGGGCACTTCACAGGGCAGACTCATAGTGACTTTCAAAAAAGGCAACCACAGGTGAGAAAGTAACATCCCGGGGCTAAAAGTGCACTCGGAGGACAATACCAGGCTGGCCTAAAACCCACGTTTTGTTTCCTTTTCTTAAGTAAATAAAAGCCGCCTCCCCAGCAGCACCCTCTCTCCAACCTGCTGAAGTGGAGACAGACCAGCAGCAGGAGCACATCCAGCTGCTCTTGGATGGGCTGTGGAGAGAGAAGCCGAGTCCTCAGCAGGCTCTGGGAACTGCCGGTGGCCATGAGCTTGCAGCTGGGACCAGCCCATCAAGATACACACTGAGCAGTTACTTTCTCTCCAGAGCGAGGGGATGTTACACTTTACATTTCTAGATCTGATCAAGGTTTATTCAGCAAATCCACTACTATACATAAGTAAAGAGCAGCTCTTTTCCAACAACCCCACTTTAATTTTCATCCCATCTTTGGCCAGTAAAGGCAATCTGTATCAATAACACTCTTACACCTTGGCAAGGTACAAGGTCTAAAGTTACGCGATGCTCTGACGATAGTGCTAGAAAATATCAGTGAAGTGAATGCTCAGCTGATGAGGAACCAACACATCATAGTGACAGCCATTATCAAATCAGGATGGCTTTATTAAGGCTCTGTCAGGCTGGGTGCTGAGCCTGACCCTCTCTGACAGCTTCACCAGCGATCTTGGAAGCATAAAATCGTTGCTAATAAGATATTTAGTAACAGAAAGGTAAATAATTGTGCAGGCTGGACAGTTATGCAAGACTGAGAGTCTGCACTGATTCTATCCAAATATCCCTTAAGACCGGTAAAGTCTGCATTGTACACCACTGGCAGAGAATGGAGACCAAGTCTTTGCAGAGAGGAGGGACCCTAGACTGGGATGAGCAGCTCAGACTAGGTCCCAGTAAACAAATACCTTCCCAGAAATTCCCAGTGCAGTACTGTAGAGGAACTGATGGTGAGCAAAACTAACTGAAGTCTATGGGCACTGAAACCACAGCACTGCCTATCACCAGCACCATCTTTCTCAAGTCTTTGGAAGGCTTCTGGGAAACTGAAGAAGATGCAGAGATATCAAAATGTTTGAGGGACAGAGAAAATGCCTTCTATCGGGACACTCAAAGAGATCACCCCGATTTAAAACAAACAAACAAAAAAAAGGGCAAACTCCCTAATTTACAAGCACGTTAGTGGGAGAAAACAGCCAACCTGAAAGCACACTTCATAGAGAAAAGTGTAACAAGAACCATGGATGGGAGACAAAGCCAAATGAATTCACATTGGAACTAAAGCACAGATCCTTAGCAGCAAGAACAATTAATCCCTGGGGAAAAAAAAAAAATTATTAGAAGAGATAGATTTTCCATAATTTTCTCACAGTGTCCCCTGTTCAGTCTGAATGCCTTTCTGAAAGCCAAATTTTAGTAAAATAAATAAATAAGAGCTGCTGGACTCAGAAGCCATGGGGAGTAATTGAAAAGCTGGAGATACACAGGAGGTTGGGCTCAACCCCCAGACCCTTTTGGGCTGAAAAACCTCCTGCATCTACAAACCGCGCTGCTAAAAAATGTTGCCTCATCTCCTAACAAGTGTAATGGGCAGAGAACTGTTCTTGGAATGGATAACTGTAAGTTTTGACCAGCCAGGGATGCATACCACTTAATGAAATCTACAATGAGGTGACAGATACCATCAAAAATATCACCAGTAGAAATTGTTCGGATGCTTACTGAGAGCCTCTGTTGTTCTGTTTCCTTGTTTGTACATTTTCTGAAGGATTTCTTGGCCTGCAGAGGTGATTATGTGCCTTACTGTACAGAGGGGAAGAAAGCACTTTTTTTCATGTAGATGATGCAGACCATATTGATTTTAGTAGTCAATTTATTAGAGAAGCAAGTTCCAAAATGCATACCATTTAGTTGCTTGGGGATTATAGTCAGTTGCAATTTTTTTCTGCTAATTTAAGGTAGTGTAGAAATAAAAATATTTCCATGATGATTTTATTTCAAGAGCAATGAGATTGCATGTCTAGTGCACAGCTTTATTTGACAGAGAAACTTGCATCTGTATTATATCACTGACAGCTAGAGCATTTGCCTGCAGAACACTGTGGAAAGGTCACGATTACCAAGAGAAACATAAATGTGTATGCACTTACTGGCTTATTTGACTTGGAAGCTTACAGCTAGATAGAGCTGAACAGAGTATGGCCACAGGTAGGAATATTTCTCAGGGAGGGGTGTAAGCAGTTTGTGACTTTAAAAGAAAAGCATGAATGTGTAGTCAACCTGCTGTTCCTGACTTCAATTGGCTTGTAGGCCTGGGCTGCATTATTTTAAGCAGCAGCTGCCTATTAGAAGATCTGCAAAGGTCCTGCTGATTCTGAAAGAGCAGGCTTCATGTTGACAGATTGAATAATGCTGTGTTTCAGACTTTGCTTCCCACTCTGATGAGCTGAAATTCTTCAGGAAAAGAACGTGTTCTGGTGTGTAGGTATCTCGTGTGTGTCTCTTCCCTCAGTGGATAATAACAAATATTTCCCCAAAGCTGGCTTCATCAGAAAGCGTAACAGCAAATGTACTGAAAGACTCAAGCTCCAGAGAGAGGAAAAGTTCACCTCCCTTGGTAAAAGCTCAGCATGCCTCTGAAATCATCCAGGCTCTCAGCTCGAACTGCCTTTCTCTCCCCTACATCACAAAAATAGCCTTGGAGTTCAAACCGATCACATACTCATCTTACATAAAATGCACAGGTTCCCAGAGAAGCTTGTGTCCTATTTGCTGAGGTGGTTACAGAACGATTTCAATGCCTGCACATGATGGAAAAAATGCAGGGCTCAGGCCACTGGTTTAGAACTAATGCAGAGACTGGTAACGATATAAAAACCCCCTTAGAAATAATAACAGGAACAGCACTTCTACTGATGGACCATCAAAAATAAGACTGACAAAACAAATCCTTGTTTGAAAAGGAAGCTGCAGTTCTAGGTATTGTGTCTACACTGCCGGCCACGCCTGGACCCAATGCTGCACTTGAGGGGCACATTCCCTGCCCCGCAGATAGGTTGGGCGCGTGCCCATTCTCAGGTGGCAGCTGCCCGTGGACGACGGAGAGCACTTGGATCCCCTCTGCCTCTGACCACGGGCGTGGCACAGGCACATGAATGCCTGAACCAAGTCCACTACTGGACATTTACCCCGCCAGTCCCTGCAGAGGCGTCCCACAGCCAGTGACAGGCAGACAGGTCTGCTGCAGAGGGCTTTTCGGGGGGGTGGTGGACACAATGTGCATTGGACACTTGCTGGGGAGCCCCCGTCACAGTCACGGGGGCCGCAGCAGGGACTGATGGTCCGTGAGGAACTCTTCCTCGTGGCTCTGCAGCAACAGTTCAAGGAAAATTCAAACCCATCCTTTTCTGCCCAGCTTGCCAGCTCCCCAGTAAGCTGAAAATGGCCAGTACTCACCCTCGAAGGTTGAAATCACACATTTGCCTCACGTTGGTACTGGGGTTGAAGAGGACAAGCCATGGTCAGAGATAAGATCCAAGTCATTGTACATTCACCTCATACTTTTTGAGTCTCTACTTCCAGATATGTACCACATGCTCTGCTAGGCGGCAGAGCATCTCCCTTTACACCTGCTGCAGCGGGTGCTGGGCTGTCCCAGGCTGTCCTCACCCCAGTCCCTGGCTCACAGGACTCAGAGCCCCAGTGCCACCTCCCCTGGCCTGCTACTGTGAACAGGTGAAGTTTCTGGGCTGGTCACCTTGCTCCTTTGCTAGCCTGCCTGAACCTCTGGTGTTGGATCTCCTGCAAGTCCTCCTGCTCCCACTCTGCCTTCTGGAATTAAATGAGTCCATCCCCATAATTAACATCAAGGTGCATTCTGCTCAGCTGAGGCCACATGAGCACAGGATTTCTCACTGAATTAAATTTCCCAGAGGCACAGTGCTGAGGGGCAGCACTGCTTGGTGGCACACTGTGTGGCTGTGGCTCGCTGCCCAAGGCAGCCAGGCCATCCAACATGAGAGAATGGTCTACATCTCCCCCACCTCCACTGGAAGACACCACTCTGGGCTGCAGCCTAAGCAAACTATCTTAACCTCAGGATTTCAGGGTTAGGACATCCTGGTTCAGGTTATCCTACCGGACATCCGTAGGCAGTGCCTGGTCCCATGTCCCAGGCAGCTCAAAGCCAGCAGCTTCTGGCCTGCCTGTGTCTGCAGGCACCGTCGTCCAGGCAGGCACCGGCGGTTAGCGCTCTGCAAAGGCACGCACAACAGGACTGGGCATCAACTCTGGTTTTAGGAACATAATGCTAAGGTCCAGCAGGACCTTGCCTTTCTTGCACCTTTCCCCAGGGACCTAAGATGTCTCTAGAATCAGACAGTTACTGAGCTGGGGTGTTTGGGAACCATGTTTTGTGCTCTGTCTCCTGTAGATCCATGCAGGCAGGACCTGTGTACCCAAGTCCTTTGGAGAATCCAGCCCCAGAATGAAGTCTCCTTAATGGCTTTTTCTGGAGACCAGGTGATTCTTCCAGCACCAACCACAGTCTAATGCCTTTGAGGGGCTGTTGATGAGTCACAGACAGGGACCAAACACAACTCCCATCTCTTGAAAAGATCATCTTCCAGGAGAAGGAAGTTCTCAAGACCTTACTAGCCACTGTGGTTTGCATTAAATGCAACACACTGAAGCCTCCTTAATTTAACTAGGAGAGGCAGTATCCTGCTATCAATGCCCTACTGTGGTTCAGGGAATTATCCCAGTAAATCCTAGAAGGATTTAATCCATTATTTAATAATTATTTAACCATCAGAGCCCTAGCTCAAAGTTTGCAAACAGACATTAAAACAAAAGACGTAGAAGTGGGTTAGACTGAGCAGGAGGCTTGGCATTCCTTTACACAGACGCAATTTGTTTTCATAACTTCTCTCAGTACAGCCTCTCACATAAGCACCAATCAACCTGCGGGGAATCATTAGCCTAAAACAATTACCAGCAGATTTCTTTCAGGTCTCAGGAGTGCTGGGGATGGCAAAGCTTATCATTTGGCAATCACTGCATCCTTAACCTTTCCAAAGGCAGCCAGGGAGAGCAGGAACCAACAGAGCCTTTCAAAACTCTTTTAATAGCTGCTTTCTCCAGTTGTGTTTATAGCGAACATTGCTGGTGTAAAAAGCTTTCTGAAGCGCTCCAGGCCTCCCCGGAGCAGAGACAGGCTGGTGCTGGGCACTGTAAGAGCAGCACATTGTTTCACAGGTGCAAAGTCACTCTAAACCCTTCCCTTTCTCCCCTCCAGAGACCAGAGCTGACCATAACTTTCCACACCAAGCTGTCCAAGTCTGGTGTCATTACTGCAGATGTGGTTTTCGGCACAGTGCGTGGGGCTGGGAATTGCGCTGGCAGCTCACTAACGCTGTGTCTCTGCGCTGGGGACTCTCTTGTTAGAATCACCATGTTGGCTGAAGAATAACATTTTAATGACATTTGCAGATGTCATTCAAACCACGGGTAGCTTTACCCATTTAAACAGAGCACTTAGGCTACGTGGCTCGGTGCGATTGATGCTTTGTGCCTTTACAAGCATGGTCCTCGAGAACATTTTTCACTTGTGAACAGAAAAGCCCATATCCTCCACAACAGCTGAGACTACTTAGGAACACTGAGGAGCAGGGACAGCAGGGACTAGTTAATGGCTTCTAATCTTCTGTTGTACTCTGGCTTCAAACTGAGCTGGAGAAGCTTAATACCATTTAATGCTTTTAGCTCCTAAAGGATTCACTGGAAGATAGAGCACTCCACCCATCCCCTTACCCTAATATACTTATTCCTGCTACATGCTTAGGTAGCAAATAAAGCTGAAAATCTGCTCACTAAAAATAATGCACAGTTATTCCCACGTAATGCAAGAACCGGAATCTCTGTGCAACATTTATGCTACCTATGCCAAAAAGCAAACAAGCGCGAGCTCCTCTTTCCTCAGCTGGTGGATCTGCAGCTACAGCTGTCTTGGTTATGTGCTTTTTCCATAAGGCTGACAAAATTACCAGTGACCTTCACTCACAAAAGCAGTGTCTTCAGACCGTAGCCCTTGTCATTGGAAGCATCCTTACAAAACACGTGGGGCTCTGCAATGAGACTTCCGCTAAGGCCAAGAGACACAGGTCTCGCTCAGAATAATCAGCATCTCCAGCATGACAGTGACACCTGTGAATGAAGCAATGAGCACTCTATGATCTTCCTCGGGTTAAGGTTTGCATGCAGTCATCCTTTTTTGGAAGCTGAGCAAACTTGAGGCCCCTCCTGCACTAGCTAACCTCGGTGACACAGATTCAGCCTGCACACACTTAAGGTACTGAGCTGTAGGCACAGAACCCTTCTTCCTTGGGTTGGCCACTGAGCACGGTGCCTCTGCACAAAAAAATTCTGGGTATCACCCTGCATGGAATATATTCACTGGCCCTGCTTCCTACCTAGCTCAATGCTGGATCAAACAGGAGGTCCTACCACCCTCCCTCAGTGGGCATTGGCCCATACCTCTGCTCACACTGCCCTTTCTGAATCCCTTTGTTGATTCCCCTGGTCTGGAAGTTCCTGCTTTCGTCCTTACTACCTATCAGATTTTCTTACTAAATATCCATAAACAGCCATGTACCCTGCTCACCTTGAAAGCCCTCTTTGCAAGTCCCCCGTCCCAAAGCCTACCTGGTAAACACAGCAGGTAGCTCACTAATGAGCTAAGCTAGCGCTAATCTCAGGTGTTTTAATGCCTCTTTGCGCTGAAAGGCTTGAACTCTGCCCCTAAGATAAGGGGCAGGAAGAGACTGGCAAGACAGTGAGATAAATTTCTCGTGGAAAGAAAAGATTTTTTTTACTTGTATTTCTCAACACTGATGGACTTCAGAAAAACATGAACAGAAATGCCTGACAGTGCAACTCGGTGTTCCTCCTCACCTCACCAGGCCTCAGCGGTGCTAATCCCCACACGTCGGTCTCTCCTCCAAGATGTCAGTGATATCCCTCAGTGCCTTCTCTGCAGCAACCTGTGTGGCTGGGCCACAGCAGCAGCATGTTGTGGGGGGCCAGTGGTTAAGCGGTGGGGTGCACGAGCTCCGGTTTCCTGATCCTGCCTTCAGAGAGCAGGTTGCTGCAGTCATACCACTGGTTCTACTGCCATGTGGGTGGGATGTTGGCTCTGCTGGAGATGACATTTTAACCATGTTTATCTCCCTCCTGCCTGCACCATCCTGGAGCAGTTACAATTTGGTTCCCAGAATTTTTCAATGGAATTCTCTTTCCTTTTGCTACAAATTTAAGACCTTCCTAGGCAGATGAGCAAGTATTTCAGTAGGTGAGACCCAGCATGAAAGAACAACCACCTGGCCATCGTGACCCGTATTTTACATTGTTAAGAGACTGGATTAATAAATAAAATGAGATTAATAAATTCAATCAGCAGTGAAGAGCATGGGGAAATTTCATTGCTGGTGAAAAGGGAGCACATCCCCCATCATGGTGCATTTACTTAGCACCAGCATGAAAGTCATTCCAGAGAGTCAATAAAGACAAAATCTCATCGAACAAATACGAACACTCCTTTCTTACTGGTTTACAAAATCAGCAGATGAAAGGAGTGAAGAAGCAGCCTACAGCCAGTCCTGAGAAGAGCCTCAGCTACAAAACATGACTTGAAAGACGAATGCAAGTTGGCTGGGAAATAGGCACTGTCACAGAGATTGAACACAGGCTGTGAGTCCATAAACAAAGAGGAACAAAAGATAAACATGAACATAAAGAGCCAATGGGAGAATATCTGAGCGTGGGGAGGGGAGGCAAGGAGGGATAGAAATCTGCCCAAAGTCTGGTTTTATTTAATGTTTATTAATGATCTGGAAGGAAGCAGTAAACACCACATTCATTCAATTTATATTTGATGTAATGACTCCTGTGAATTAGAGAGGTGTTGTGTAAACCAATGGGGACAGACACAAAATACAAAGAAACCTAGAGAGGCTGGAAATAATAAACCAAAAGCCAAGTGGATGGGCACAAGACAATAGTCTGCAGGAGGAAGCTCAACCTGAAACGCAGGCATGCACTGGAGAAATGTGCTTAAAGAAGGGAGACAGGACGTCCTAATAACAGCAAAGACCAACAAACTGTCCGTGAGCTTGAGCTTGTGGAGCAAACTCCTCCTAAAGGAAGCGAGAGGGTAAAGATCTGGACCTGTTGATTTATGAGGAATCAATGAGATGAGCTTGGCTGCATGACAGCTAAGCAAAGAAAGCAGAGTGTGCTCACGTGTTAAGGTTGAGAACTGATGGAGGTGAGGAACCACCCTGGGGACCTCTATCTATCTGGACACTGTAAACACTGCAAAGGAGGAGGAGGACTGATTTGTGGAGTGGGGAGGAACAAGGGTCAGCAACAAGCTAGAAGATCTGTAGGTTGACTCACTAGCAGGGTGTGCCATGTAGGCCTGTGAAACAACAACCTGTGGAGGGGGTCTGACTCTTCTTTCTCTGAATCCCTTAAAACTAGATTGCATAAAAACACGTGAGAGAATGGAAACAGGGTTTTGTCTTTGAGAAGATGGACTGAATGGATATAGACTGCAATGGCAGCCAGAGTGATTGCAGTCCGGATAAAAGGGTTTGTCTGCTAAGAAGAGTCACCTCTATCACACCTATCTCTCCCCTAAACTGCCCTCGCAGTTATCTGGGTAGGAAAAAAGAAATCATAAAACCAGTGGACAGCTAATGACAAAGAAAGATAAGAGAGAGGCCAAGGAACCCCAGTGCATGACCTGGTCTAGGCACCACCTAGAAAAAAGTCAGGTTCAGTTCAGGGAACCTGACACTTCATAGCTCAGGGGTAGCACAGTTCCTCAGCGACAGGAGACACCTCAGCTCTCTGCCCCTTTCACCGGGCTCTAGTTGAGCCCACACCTCCCAGCTGCCCAGGGTGCCCTGACCACACAGCCTGGCAGACAGAGCAGGGGTTACCAGTGCTCCCACTCATGCACTTACTCGCCTCTCTAGGAGAAGGGAGGAGGTGCAGGCAATCTGAAAAGCATTCAGCAGCATGGATTGTGAACTTCAAAGCTGACTGCTCAGCACAATATGGATTTGGATGGCTCTAGAGGCAAGACTAGAATGTGATGATTAAGAGGAACTTAGCTGACAGACATGCAGATGGCTCAGGAATTTAAGCTATTGGGGTGAAGAGAAATGGCAAGGGAATTTTGAGGTCTAGCTTTGGTTATGGGGTAAGTTAATCCAGCACTAATATCTTACAGGATCATAGTTTTAAGTTGTTAAAGCTCTTCTGCGTGCCATGAGAATGTCCAGAATATACTGGAAAATTACCCTTCATTTAGATAATTCTGTTTCCCAGACAAGCAGCTACAACACATTATAAAATGAGATCTCATGCTCTGGGCTGAAGGCAAGGAGAGAAGAAATCTATTGAAAACTATGTTTTCAAGCATAAGACACTGGGAATTGGCTTCCCAGCTGCCTGGAGAAGATAAGGACAAAAGTGAAAGTGAGGACCATTTTAATACATCACCGGTGAGGGAAGCATGAGGCTTGGCAAAAAGCTGTATTTCTTTACTTCAGTAACAGTCAATGTTTTTGACAAACTACAGAAGCCTGGAATAAAAAAAAGGAAGTATTACCTTCTATGTTTGCACATGGTTACTGAATCAAAATTGCCAAGAAGAAACCATAAACTTTGTTTTCTCATTTGAGATGCTTAAGAACAGGATTTTTTCAGTATCTAAGACAACATATCTTCAAAGCACAGTTCCCTTAACAGTGAGTATTCAGCATGTCCCATGTCAGATTCCAGTCGTCAGGGTTTCCAGAAAATCACTTACCGTCTGCGAAAAGTTTTGAGTTAAGTGACTGGCCCAGCATTACGTAGGAATGATGTTCAGAAGAATAACAACAAAATCCATAATAGCAACAAAATCCAAAACCAGGACAACACTCAGTTTCCCCAACCACAGTACAATCCTTTCCTATCTTGAAATCCTCTGCCACCGCTCTCCAAACTCCCTGGTTTCTGCAGTGAGGTAACCATGATTCATCCCACAGCAGGTCCATCCTCTGCAGCGAGGAAAAAAAAAAACAAAAAACAAACAAACCACCAGTTTGTGGTCATGCAATTAGAAATTGGAAGGTAATGCACACAATGGAACTGAATTATGGCAATTTTAGTTCTGGCATTCATTCCTTAGCCTGGCTTGGCAATTATTCTGCTCTATTCTTATGGGCTGGGTTGTTGTTTTTTTTTCACTGTTTCAAGTAATTTCCTAAGTTTTTATAAAAGCAAACTGGAAAGACAAATTCCTCATATGGAACCAGCTGATCCACAGCTGAGTAAACAGCAGAAGTGGAACTTTTGTACCCTGAACACTGTTCAGCGGGTGAGCAGAGAGACACTGGCAGAGCTGCCGAGGCCGATGCACTGTTATCATCAGAGGGTCTTTGCATTTGCACATCTTCAGGTGTGACTTGTGCATTCCACAGGAAAACAGTGGTACGTCGTCTTCTCTTGAAAAAGACAGATCGACATGTCCTTCTGTCTCTCCATTTCACAGGTATACCAGCACATTGGCTGTCCTCCAGATAGAAACAAAAATAAAGACATATTGTTAAAAGAGGCTCAGTTGGCCATGCTTGTCTCCGAGCATTTTCAGGATAAATAATCTACTGTAGATCTCTAACTGGAGCTAAGTACCTTCTTCCTGAAACTGTGCAGAGACCCTGTGCTGATTTCTGAAACTGAAATAAGAATGAAAGCATAGATCTCTGTTCTGATAATCCACGGGGTTTATGCACGTCCAGTTATGCTGAAACCTCTAGACCTATTTGCAGATAAGTAACACCAGCAAGCAACAGCAGCTGAAAACAAGACTTTTCTTATCATTTAAACATGGCTGGTTTTCCATGTTAAAAAAGTCACAAATGATCTAATACATTCGTCTGTACTTAAAGGCCTAATGATTTTGTTCTTCTTGGCAATTAAATTTCTTACCTAGATCAAAGCAACAGAGAGGCACTAATAAAACAAGTAGATCTGAAGTACCCCCGGTTGTTTAATAACTTTGGACTTACACACAAATGGGTCTTGCTCTTCCAGCTCTAAATATCTAGAATAACTGAAGAAGTCTAATGCATTTGCCTGAAGAAGAAAAGAAGCCAAGGCTGGAAGTATTGCATTTGGAACGTAGAAGCAAGAATCACACAATCAATCATCCAAAAGAAATGATATTATTATTAACATCACTCAGAAGCTGTGTGAAAGAAGACAAGCTGAAAGGATATGTTTAAACATGCCAAATGTGCTTGGGATATCTCAGATGCATTTCAGTGTCCTCGGGTACAAGCTGATCGGTTCTTTATTTAGGGCTAGCTAACCTACAAAGCAAGGCAGTACACTGGGAGGCCAGAAGAAAGTGTCAGAGGGGAAAAAAGGACATGATTTACCCGATCCTTGCTTCTTATGACTCCAGTGCCTTGTGGCATAAATCCACATAAACCCCGTTCTTTATAATTTCTTTGTTTCTAGGCAAAAGCCCTAAGTGAGACAACTCTTCAGGAAGCCTTTGAGCCAAGTTCAGGGTTGATGTAGCCCATGAAATAGCAACAATAAGCAAAGGGACCAAAACCTGATGCCATCTATCAAGGGTAGTGGTGTGGCAGAAACACCAGTGCTTGACCGGTAGCAAAGAAAGTGCTTCTCATCGGTACTAGAATCACATCCCTGCTTCTTCTGACACTCTCAGCCGATATTCATGCTACCTGCCTGGGCACACAGTTACCACCCTACGTGTTCTAGTACTGTTGCTCCGTAAGTGATGCTTGATATCTAATTTATGTCCATTGTTTGGCTGCTCACCAGAACATCATGTGCCTAAGAGTCAAAAGGTTTAACATCTACTTTATACGCTGAAATGCTCTGCTCATCACTATCAGTTGTCAGGAAAACCCACACTAACAAATACTTGCTGTTTTTCTAATTTAATCCCCTGGAATGGCTGAGGCTGGAAGGCACCTCTGGGGAGCTTCTAGTCAAGCCCCTGTCCAAAACAGGGTCACATTGCCCATGACTGTGTCTAGCAGAGTTTTGAGTATCTCCGGGGATTGAAGCTCCACAGCATCTCTGGGTAGCCTGTCCCAGTGCTGGGCCACTCTTGCACAGAAGATTGGTTTTTTCTTCCATTTTAGTGGAATTTCCCGTGTTTCAGTTTGTGCCCTTGGCCTCTAGTCCCATCACTGGGCACCACTGAGAAGATTCTGGCTTCACCTCCTTTGCACCACTTCACACAATCAGGTATTTTATACCCATTACTGAGATCCCCCAGAGTTTTCTTTTCTCTGGGCTGAACAGCCCCAGCTCTCCCTGCCTCTCCTCATACGGCAGATGCTCCAGTCCCTTAAACATCTCGGTGGCCTTTCACTCTATTTACATCCATATCTCTCATACTAGGAAGTCCAGACTAGTACTAGGCTGCCCTTTGGAAGAGAGAGGATTCTTCTTCTCCACTCCCGTGTCCAGAAAATCAGCACTTTCCACTCTGGGCAACAGCATGCCTCTTCCACATGCTTATTCTTTACTCCCTTGGCAGGCAAAGAGTTGGAGGTCTTCCTGAAAATGACCCCATGAGATACGTTCCCGTGGAACAGAGAAGGCCAAAGCAACACACCTGCACTGAAGGTAGGCACACCAGCTGCTCACAGTTGTTTTTTAGTTAGCTTTAACAAGAAGTAGCCCCACCGGTGTGGTCATAGTGACAGGGATTTCAGCAGAGCACAACGATTCTCTGCTGAAAACAGCAATTCAGGTACAGTTCTGGGAGCGTATGTAAGCTGTCAACTTAGGCTGAACTCCAGCCCGGCCTGTCTCATAGTATCCTTACCCAGCAAAGTCAGAGGACGGCGAGCATGAGGGTGCCTCTGTGCACAGTACTTGTACGTTAGTTGGGCTATGTAAGCAAAGCCCTCACGTTTCATTTCTTCTTGGGATGACCTATACTCTCGGGCCAGCCTCCAGGAAATCCCCGTGTTCTGCACAGGGAAACCTCACTGCTGTTGTCCTTCGTCTTTGCCAGGTCGTGTCTCTGATACCAATCTATCCAGGTTAACACGGGAATTTAATTAGGGGAATTGGAGCTTCAGACAAGAGAAATTTTCCTAGCTGAGTCGTTTGGCTACACTGCAACAAGAATACCTGTCTAGAGAGTGTTTCCTGTTCCTGAAGGCATCACGGAGGAATGTTTAATTCTTAGCAGAACTGCAGTTCTTGTTCTACACAATCCAGATGATATAAATAAGTAAGCCATGAAATGTTCAGAGAAGACAAATCACCAGTCCATCAAAATGCCTGATAAATTAGTTCAACAGACTGGACTCAGACATGTTCAATGAATCATCATCACACAGAGTAAATAAGTTCAGATTAAGTAAAACTTGATTGAATCATGCTGAAGTTTGGCACTTAACAAAATAGATCAGTCTGAAGTCTCACATTAGGAACGCATAATCTCTCAAGATTTATGAGTGTTATTGCTCACCACATATGTTTCTAGGTTACTATTTGCTCTGCTGAGAACTGGATGCTCTCAATGTACAAAGGTTTGCCTGCTATTACACATTTTAATCTCCAAGAAACTATTCTTCTTGCTCCCCTCTTTGGGGTGCAGAACAAGCTTCTACAGTAGTAAACTTCCCGATTGCTTCCTCTCCCCCAGTAAAATTTCCCATTTCTCCCAGGTTGCTTTCGGTTCCATCTGCTCATTCAGTACTTTTTGCTAAGACATCTGTAGCATGCTGTGATATAGCCAAAATGCAAATGGACTGAAAGCCAAACTCAGTGATTTGGGGTTAGCCACTGGAAAGAATCCTCAGCTTTTTTGATTCAGTGACACTATCCGCACACGCTGGTTACTGTATTCATCTATTTGCAGTTGCAGCCTGGGGACAACACATGTCCGTGGAAATCTTTTAAACCACAAATCAAGGGAAGAAAGAACCTGCCCACTTGTAATCAATAATTATGTTTGTTTCATGTTTATATTATGGTAATATCCAGAGCTCACGATTAGGGTGGAGATACAGATGAGCTGACTACCATGGAGATGGGAAGGTAAAGTCCTTTACAAAGTCAATTTAAAAATTATACCTTCTTGAAAATCTGATGTGAAGTTCTCCTCTGGTGTAATGCCACAAAAATCTCAAATATGTTTGCATTTAAGGATTTCTTTGTTCTGTAAATATTGGCTGAGGATAAAGTCGGTATTATTAACCTTATTATACTTAAGAGTATAATATGCAGTACAAGCTCCAGACTAATACTGACGGGGGCTTCCCTTTCAGCCTTGCAAGGCAATAATGTTTTACAGAATGCTTAAAACAACAAACCAGCCAGCATCATGGCTTGTGGGTTGACATTGTCAAAAAGCTGTTATTTATAACCTGAGTGTTATCACACAGGTAACAAAGCCTCGTGCCCTTATCCAAGCAACCGGATATATTTTCATCTGGGAATACAGATCTCCCCTCACGCTGCCCACCTCATGTTTTACCGAAGGAATTAACACCATCTTTGGGGGGCCCAAATGGCTCTTAAACAATTAAAATTCCTAAAATAGGGATGAATTTTAAGTATGTTTGGTGCCAGTCAAAGCGTGTTCAACAGAAACGGCCTCTGCAACTGTAGAAAGAAATAAAGAAACAAACAAACCACAGAAAATATTAATTTTGTTCAAAAATCCTGTCCTAAAGTCTAAGAAGTACTGGTGGTTACCATATAAGCAGTGCCTACACACACACAGAGGAATAATATTTGTCATGTTATGGCTGGGCTCTGAAATAAGCCTGTTGATGGTTTCTCGTGAAAAACAAAGGTAATATTTGCTGAAGCAAACGCCGTGACCCTTACGGCCCAGCCCATCTGCGGAGCAGACAGGGCTGCTTTACAAGGCAGATTCTGCTGGCTGCAGGACATTGCTCCGGGAGATGTTCTCTGTTGTCGTGGTCTCTGTGATGCTAAGCTAACTCTTTAACGCCAACACTACTGAGGATGGAGCAAACTGCTGTTTTCCCCACTGCTACACCTGGGAGAAGGCTGGCTGAAGTCCATCTTAGTACGCATTTTGTCCTAGGAACAGCAGAGAAACAATCTGCAAAGCATGCGGCCGCGTCAAGCTCTCTCCAGAAAATACAGCACAAGAAAGCATGGCTGGCGTGTGCACGTGGCAGGGGGCACCAGGAAATGAGAACTGGAGAACAAGGGACGCCAAAGGAGATCAGGAGGGCAGAAGAACCCTCGTACCAGTGGCACAAGCCCTGCTGCATCTCAAACAGCTCTTACTTCCAGACAACATCAGAAATACACCTGCTCTACTCGTGGCTGATCACGTGGGTCACAAATAGGATTTCACAGCCAGCGGCAACCCTGTGAGCCGTAAAACCCACTCCCTTCAATCACAAAGTGATCACCTCAGAGGGATGCTGTAAGGCTTGATGAACTGATATTTATGGAGCACTTTTTGATCCTGAGATGAAAGTCACTATAAAAGTCTACAGATTTTTCATAACGTTCATAGACCACCTGCTCAGACCAGAAGTATTCACTTTTAACATCCCTTGAGCCAGCTACCAATCTGATATCTCCACGGGATTTTCCTAAAACAGCTGTGGCTGTCACATTTAATCTCTTTTTTTACTAGGAACTCTGAGAAAAAGGAACTCCTGGAAAAGGAAATAAAACAAATTGCATTAAAAATGATGGTGAGAAGAAGCCCCGTAATTCTGTTCCCACAGCTCATGGATTCTCCATCTGTACCTTTCAGAAAGCTGCCATAGTGACTAACCCTGCAAGCTTCACAAATTAGTCCTGACCTAGATTCGGTGAAGTCTTTGATCAGCGGCGGGTTAGTGTAATATTTCGACTACAGCGAAGTTCAGAATTGCTCCACAAAGCAGCAGTTTTAAAAGAAAAACAAATAAAATGGAATTCAGGCTTTCCCGTGCTCACAACATGCTGGCTCTCCCTCGACTTTATACCAAATGAATCAGCCAGCGAGCCAAATGGTGAAGCTTAAACTACTGATGTATTCTCCTATTTCCATAGTATGCACTCCTGAAAAAAAGAAATGACTTCATTATTTCCTCTTACTCTTTATTATAGGAGTAACAAACTCCAGGAGAGGAAAGAAAAGCATGATTCTGAAAACCAGAGGTGGTTATAATTAAGTGTATCATTAAGTGCTTTGTTGAATTGAGGTTAAAAAAAATTGAAGTTTAAAATCATGTTAGCTAATAATAAAACAGTTCAGAGGCATTTTTTATAAACTGATCTGAACCATATGAAACTCTTCAGAGCATGTATCTGGACTGGCATCCCGTCAGAATAAGAATAAGGTTTCCCATGATGTTTTGGACTTTCTGCATTGTGTGCAGAAGCTGAACACAGATGTCCCAACATGTTTCAGAAACTTTAAAACCTTTTGTTCCACGATAGCAGTGGGAAACATTAATTAGAATCTTATTTAGTGATCTCTTTTATTTACTTAGTAAGTTAGTTAGTTAGTTGGCTTATTCTTGTTTTCAATATAATCCAAAAATATCAAAGCGAATCAAATCCAAAGGAAATAGTTTCTTGATCCTTCATCTACTAGGGAGAGATCTCTTAACAAGCAGAATGTATTTGCAGGCACGTAGGAACGTGCAGACGCTCGCTCAGACGGTCGGATAGGCAAGACCGGCCTTTCGGATAAATTACAGCCCGGGCTGCCTTTGAGGTGCGCTCCAGGAAAGGTCCTGCCATTGCTCAGGGACGCAGAGACGGCCTGTGCTGCAAACAGCCCACTGGTGTTTTCCAACGGGTGACGGGTGCTCTCCCCTTCAAAAAATGGGTACACAGGCTTTTTGCAGGCTGTGAAAACATTTAAATTCCTTTTGCTGTGTGGGCAGTTACTAAAGAATAAATGGTTAAAGATGATTGTCTGCTTTCCTCTAAGCAGAATTTAAAAACAAACCACAAAACCAAAACCAGCAGCCTATAGTAATCACAGTAAAGCTTTGTGCGGCATAAAATCTTTCTCTTTGTGCTTTGGTTTGTTATAAAAAAGAAAGAAGATGTTGGAGGTGATACTGTAGAAACATATTTTGTTGGTGGCATGTAATGGTCACCTGTCTCCCAGATAGTGCCCTTCCAGGCTATTGGCTACAAACATCTCAAGGAGAAAGAGATTTACCTTACGTTCCCAGCTGGCAAACTGCACGTGATGGTTTATGAGGCAGTGGTGAATGATCCACTGTCTCATACTGGGAGACAGGATTCACAGAACCTGTTTTGGCAAGCTTCGGGAGGCTGGCTTAGGTCAATGTGCCTTTCGCCCACTCTTTTTTGACAGTGCTGGGCAGTGAGGATGCACCTCTGCTGCATGGTTTGAGACCATCCCTTTTCAGGTCCGCGCTGCTATTTCTTTGGTCATCCAGGACCCTTAAGATGCTTCACGTTCAGGCTGACTTCAGAGGCAAACTTTGCTCTTCTCTCAGTGGAGCAAATAAAGTGCAAATGAAGTGGAGACTGAGGAACTGTGAACGCTGAAGGTTTCATAATCGGAATAAGCTTTCTTCCCAGATTGCAACAGATGTAAGTTTGGGAGGGGGGGTTCTCATAGTCATGCTTTCTGAGTAACATGTCTCCAAGTAGGTACTGCTTTTCCTGCTCATGTTCAACTTGCTTGGGTTTTGTTTTGTTTTTTATTTAAGACAGAGATTCTTGTGTCGCAGATACATATATCTATGGAAACAAGAAATTATCTCAATTAGGCTTTTTAGAATAAGGGGGCCAGATTAGCCTCGGGTGAGCTTTTTCTAACTTGAATAAAGCAAGTAGCATTTTCCCCATCTTCTTCAAAAGCGAACAGAAGAAAACTGGGAGACAAGACATGCTGCACCATGTAAGCATGAGGCATGTTCTCGGTAAGAGCAGGTCAGCTGAGAATGTATCAAATCCAAGGATCTGCCTAGAGGACCTATGCTGGAGCTGGATTTCCCATGGGTTTGTTTTCTAGATACAGTGAAGTGTGAGAGTGTACGGAAAGAAACACACGGGCAGGATCCAAATGCAAGTGAAGTAGCCTTCAAATGCTCCAAGTCAGCCAACTGACCGCGCAGAACTAGGGTTTTTAGTCACAATTTCAAGCTAATAGCTGTAACTTGGGTCCAAGAAAGACCCCTTTTCTCCCCATCTCCATTCAGCCAGATATTAAAGAGCTCATGCCTACTGCTGACTGCACCAACACCGCTGGGAAAGGGACCACTGAACTGTATTAGGTCGTCATCTTACATCCAGAACTGCAGTTGTGAAATCCCTTCTTTCCCGTTGCTTACTGCAACTAACGGTGCTTACTCCTGCAGCTCAGCTTTTGTGCTGCTTTCATCCAAAGGGAACGTAGTACTCACGCTCCATGTAAACAAAACAAAGGTAGTGGAGCTGATCAAGAGGGTCACTTCAAAAGCACAATCCCAATTCCAAGTAAAAAGCTCAGGTAAACATACTGCAGGCCCCTCTAATATATCGTCATCGAGGTTTGTAGGTGTGGTTCATTTAACCCACCTCAGACGTTAGTTTTCAGTAGGGGCAGAAGATTGAAATTCTACAATCTATACTAAAAGAAAGTCACACAATCATTTTTTGCCTTGCACTCCATGATTCTGGGAGATGGTGATTTAATTAAGGCCAACAATGGCCCCCACAGGGCTTGCAGAAGCAAGTATTACCATGTGCTGAAACACGTCTCTTCCAGACAGAACTATTCTGTGATTCTATGTGTCTCTCACAGGCAAGAATCAGGTGGAGCAGGCACAACAGTGACTAAACAGGTCAACTCACAACAAAAGGCATGATACTGCAGATAATTTTCATTGCTCATGCAATCAGTGCACTGCAAAAGATCAGTATTTGTCACTCTGTTAAGGTGCTGTCAGCCAAAATAAAATGCTCAGTTCATGTTCTGTACCTGATTCAATTTCTTTAGCTGCCAAGTGACCTTTCTGCGGTCCGCTGGAGTTCCATTCTGTCACAGTGTTTTCAGAGATCGCTATCACAGCCTCGTAAACCTCAAGCTTGGTAAAGTGTTTGCCTCTCCTCCTTCCCCAGTTTTTTACTGCAAATGCCACAAGAGCTTGTGGGTCCTAAAAGAGCTGGCACGTCTGTCAGGGGACTTACAGAACGAGCAGATTCATAAACAAATGGCACTGTGGTTATGGGAGGTTTGAGAACAGCTGGAAGACCAGGCAGCGGGGCTAATCTCAGCCTACTTCACACCTCGAGTTACAAAAAGCTGGCTGTAGATGTCCAACAAACATCATGAGAACCAGCTACCTTGCTGAGGTGAGGGGGTAAGAACCAAGTGTGTTTAGAAGGGTCCCTCCTCTGCAATATCCTCTCTCAGTCAGGAGTTCTGTCAAATTCAGGCTGTACTCCAACCATTTGGATGAATACCCGGAGAGGGATGTGACCTTTATGAATTTCTTTAAATCCATTTTCAACTTATTCTTTTAGACTTGGCAATACTCTGCAACAGTCCTTTTCCAGTATTTAAATGAACATTATGTGCAAGGCTATTGTTATTTCTTTAAAAAACATCCACCGAGCGGCCACAGTCAATAGCTGTGGCAGCAGAAACGCCGTCATGAAACTATCCCAGCTTTGTTCCCAGACACCTGTGAAAAACAGATTGTATCTACTGATCTGAAACTAACACGTTATGACTCCAGAGGAAGTGCTGATAGAACCACTGACTTAGGTCCTGTATCTTCCTTTATCCCCTGTTCACTATCTCATCAACACTAGAAGTAGCAGTAGCCGTAGCAGTTTCACTTCTTCCAAAGCTGACAATGCACCGAAGCTGTGAGTGTATCGTGCTGGCAGAACAGGTACCACAGGTCCTCACCAGCATTCAGCTGGCTGTGGGGGAGCACAGCTGCTGCACTGCTGGGACAGCCAAGGGGGACCAGACAGGAGGTGTCCGAGGAGGTGGCTGCCTAGGCAGCGGCTTCCTACGCCGCATCTGTCACTAGCAGGACGATGGTTTTCACACGCCCTCAGGGTTCGGGTGACCACAAGGCCGAAGCAGGGTCTGTAGTCAAACACACTGCAGTTAGTACGTCTCTAGGCCCAGACTGGCCCTGACAGGCACCTGTACCTGTCCCATGTTTCTACACAGTTCTGGCACCTTCTCATGTTCCTTAAATAACATGGCACCACGTGTACCAAGAAAACAAGCCCTGTCCCTCTCACACAGTCTCGGGGCCAACAACTGTAAGGAGTAGACCCAAAGTCAGCTGAGCTTTTGTAACACTGCCCCAGGGTGATACAAGTCAGTCATTTTATCCCCCCACTCCAACAGGCAACCCTTTCACGCTTCCTCACATTCCTGCCCCAGCCCCAGCGCAGCACTCCTCCCCGGTGCAAGACACGTCCACAGGGCAGTGGAGGCAAAGTGCTGGTTTGTATTTATTTCTTTTACTATCAGCGCTCCCCCAGATTTGCTCCTATCTGACACATCACACGCTCCTTATGATCAAAAGTGACATACCTGGTTCCTTTTGACACATCAAAGCAGATCTTTTGCCTTGGATTCCACCAGTGATAGCACATCCACAGCAATTTGTCCTGTACTTGCCGTCGGAAAAGGCAAAAGCACGAGGTCAGCAACAGACCAGCTTGTGTGTCTGTGGAGCAGTGTCTGCCTTGCAGAGACACGCAGATGGATTTTGGATCACTGTCTTGGGTGCTGGAAGCATTTCAGCCTTATTAGTTGAGCCAGTTAGCCTTAATTAGAGGAGCAGTGATATTAGACCAGGGGGAGTTGTAGCCTTACACAGTTTTATTACCTTGCCGATTATCTCCAGTATCTGTGTAAACTTTACTGTGCCTTTTAATGAGAAAATGTAGATTAGAGGAGGTACCAGTGGTTTTTCCAAGGTAAAGATAAGAACAAAGGTGGAGAAATGAGTATGACCCTGTCTGCAATCCTTTTTCTCAGGCAGGTGGCTTAGACGGCAAGAACAATGTACAAAAGCTGGAAAATTCTCTAAGCCAATCTCCACTTAGTTTTTTCCAAAGCAGCATTAGGAAAAAAATTACCTAATTTAAGAACAGGAAAGAAAAATATTATTTTTACAGATTTGCTGAAGATGTTTCAATACGTTTAAAGCCCCCAGTAGATTCCCAGGAGAGCACAGAGCAGGTGAAGACACAGAGGCATCCCTTGAATGCAGTGCCATCAGCCGCTCACTGCGCCGTGGAAGATCACTGCGGAACACGCGTTGTTCCCGTTCTCCCAGTGGCGAGCGGGTAATTACAGAAGTTTTGTGATTCACCCAACCTCTGGGCAACTCAGAAACCCCAGCGTGGTGGTTCCCAGTCCTGTGTCGTGCCATCCCTTGCCCTAGACATTAAAAGCCAGTATAATTATAGCTCCCCAGTGAGCAGTTCACCAGCAGAGCCCTGAGAGGAGAAGGCTGTCACAAACTAACCTAACAACTCTGCCGCTGCTGGGACACAGGAGAGCTGCCTTTCTGGAGATGAAAAGTGGTAGTTACAGGGAAACTTGCAGGGAAAGCACTGCATTTGTAAAGCCTCCTCCCTGCTAGGTGCAGTCTCTGTCTCCTGTGTGCATCTTCCCAGCAGAGGAAGGGCTGGGGGGACTGAACCGAGGAGCAGCAGCACTTTCCCCAGCCGGGTGTGCGCAACTCTGTGTGGATTCGGTGTCCCATGGGAAGCCACTGGACACGCAGTGAAGCACGCTGGGACCCAGAGCCCCAACTCAGGGCATTGGTAGCAAAGGGAGGAGCATGTCAGAGTACCATAGAGGGAAAGGGAGGAAGGAGGCACTCACCAACAGGAGAGCAAAGCAAGAGCAAGCACCGCTCAAGAACAGGCGAGCAGGGGCCGCTTCTGTGATGTTCCTGTAGCATGGCTCTTCTGAAGCACCCCTGGGGGCTGAGGGTGCTATGGGTCCCTGCACACCTCTGTGGGAGTGTCCTGGCACTGTGGCGGCTCTGCCCACACAATGCACCAGCGCTGGTGGGACATGGTGGGGTGATCACCACACCCCAGGTAGGAAAGCTGAGCGGGCTCTCAAAGGCCCAGCAACTGGCATGCACCAGGGACTTACTGGCCCAACATGTCTGCACTGGGATGCTCCTTGTAAGTAGGGCTCATGTGCTGCTGGAGTTGGGATGTGTGACTTCTCTCCCCTTACAAGAGTTTGAGGAACAAGCCGAGGGCAATCCATAGGGCTCTGTCACAGCTGGGGAAAGCAAGACAGGAGTCTTTGTCCCCTTGTACCCCCTAGTCCTGCAAAGCATTGGCAGCAATCCTTTTCCAGGAGCTGGATTCCAGATGTGTGGGATCATGAGCGAGATGTGGCCATGAGGCGGCTGGCATGAGACAACCCAGGTTAGCTGGGTACCAAGCACCTGTCTCAGAGCATCTGTGCTCTGTGCAGCCGGCGACCTGCTCAGGGAGGGTCAGGTGCACAGCTCCTTCTTGCAGGGACTGCCACTGCTTCCCATAGCTGCCAGGACCAGTCTTCTCCCCAGGGGAATTTGGCCTCGTGATGGGCTCAGCATGAGGAGGGAGATTTATTCAGCCGCCTCCAGCGTGGGCAGAGATGCGGACACTGGTGACCATGTAATGGGACATCATTCCAAGTGCCGGCACTAAAACTCTGCCCCATCAAGAGTAGGAGTGCAGGGGGGTCAGGCCCCTCCACTCGAGGCACAGTCTCAGGATTACTCCTCCCGAAATCTCTGGGCAGGCTTTGCGTGGGGAAGCGGGGGGCTCCTCGCCAGGGCCTGAGGGGACGGTGGGCAGCCCCGCTTTCCTCACACCGCAGGGCTCTGACGAGCATCCCCATCTTCCCCGATTTCAGTCCTCGCAGGGACACGGCCCAGGAGCGTGGGCCGCGCCGCGGCAGGACCCCCTCACGCCGGACTGGGTGCGTGTGGGGGCTGCCGCATCCCCGCGCCCTGCCCGGGACCCAGCCCGGGCTGCCGCGGCCCCCGCCGGATGGGCGAGGGGCCAAAGGGGCGGGGGCGGCAGTGGCCGTGGGCGGGCGTCCCCCCCCTCGGGAGAGTGTCGGCGAGCGCCCAGAGCCGCGGCGGGTGCGGGCGAGCGTCCCCCCCTCGGGGAGCTGTGCCGCTCGGAGCCGGCGTGAGGCGGGAGGAAACCCGAGTTTGCGGCGCCGCTGCCGCGCGCGGGGGCAGGGGCGAAAGCGAGCGAGCGGAGGCACCGCTGTCACTCCGGCTCAGCCGGCCGCCCCTCCTCAGCCGGCCAGCGCGGCCGCCAGCCCCCAGCCGCCCGCCCGGCTCCCCGCCGCCGTCCCGCGGCGCAGCCTCGATCGCCCGGCGGGGTCGGGTCGAGGGGAAGGTGGGAGCGGCGGGGGCGGGCGGGCGGGCGGCAGTCGCGGGGGTCGTCGCCATGACGAGAGCGCGTGCCGCCGCCTCCCGCCGCTGAGCGGGGCGGCGCGAGGCCGCTGTCCCTTCAGCACCGTGCGGGCCGCCCGCCCTGACAGCGGCACCGGCACCCCCCGACACCTGCACCCTCCCGGCACCGGCACCCCCAGGCACCTGCACCCCCAGCACCGGCATCTCCGACACCGGCACCCCCACCGGCACCGCAGCAGTACCGGCACCGACACCCGCTGCGAGGCGAGCCCTGGCGGCCCCCGCGGGCGGCGTTGATGGCGGGCCGGGGTCAGCAGGGAGCGCCGGCGGGGGGCCGCGGCCGCTGAGCGAACAGGTAGGGCGGGCGCGGAGCGGCGCGGAGCTGAGCGGCGTGGGGCGGGGCGGCTCCCCCGCAGCGGGGGCCCGAGCGGG